>JAZAYU010000143.1:674786-942422 GCA_038501625.1 Corbicula japonica
CGAAAATCTAATTCGCGAAGAAAGATTATGTATTTACTGTAATATGAACCGGATCGAAAATGAGTATCACTTTTTATTAGTTTGCCCATACTATCGCGAACTTAGAAACAAATATTTCAAGGCCTATTTCAATCATTGGCCAACCTTAAATAAATTCGAACAGCTCATGGTCTCAAGATCACCAAAGGTTCTACTGAATTTAGCAAAATATATTTACTTTGCCAACCAGAAAAGAAACAATACATCTTAGATAATTGGTTAACTTAAAAATTAAGTACCATACCTTTTTGTGTTATATTTGAATATATTACACGTCACATGTTAATATGATAACATGATACATAATTACTTTGTTGTACTATTTTCGGTATTTTTTTTTCCATTTGAGAACTATAGCTATATAATTTAGTGGTTGTACTATTATCTGCTAAGTAATCTCTCCCATTTAATATCTATATCCACTTAACTAAGTTGTTGTACTAATTTCTGTTCAGTAATCTTTTCCATTTAAGAACTATATCTACATGACTAAGCTGGTGTACTATTTTCTGTTCAGTAATCTTTCCCATTTAAGCATTACTATATTAACTATATCTGTATAGTAATCTCTCCCATTTAAGATCTATAACTGTTAAACATCATCTGTTAACATGAACATCACATCCTTTTAAATATAGTTTAGATTTTTACATTCTCTTCTGTTAATCATGTTCTCTCTGTGTTTGTATTTGTATTGCTATAAGCATTGTAAAATGTTTTATGCAAATAAAATATTCGTATTCGTATTCGTATATATTACATAATAAAAGTTTCAAGAGTTAAGAAATGTTATAGATTTAGTCTTAATAATATTTTCTAAATGTTATTGGTAAAAATTTAAGTTTATCATACTTCTTTGTTTGACAATATTATTGTTCAGTGTAATTTTGGTTTATTTTTGACAGACTAAGTAAATTGTCTGTGGAACTTATTGCAATTTATATACAAAGAAATTTCCTGTTGTCACTTTTACGGTTTATCAGCTTGGCTGCATAATGAGAGGTATTTGATTAACTGTCAAGCCACAGACTGATTTAGGGTTTTGGGGGTTTTATATTTGCATATTTGTTTCATAGAATTTTATTGGTTATTTAAGAAAACCTTTATTTTTATATAGAATAATTTTGTAGAATTTAGTCCGTCTTAATAGAACATAAGTAGGAAAAACAACTTGGAAATTTGTAACTTCATTTTAAGTCTTCAGAATAACTTTTGAAATATTACTTGGACAATTATATTGGGATATATGGAATTTTGGAATACTGGATACATAAAGAATAAGAACTATTTGCTGTGTTGTATTATTTTGACATCATAAAGTAAATTTATGGAAAGTACTGCTGTTACCCTCTGCTAAGTAACTGGCAGAGTGGACCCCTAGACTGAGTGAATGTTATAGAGGTGTGTCTATGCATCGGCATTGAGCTAATTAATTCCCCAAATCCCTGGTCAGCCTCTAATGCTGAAGTAGACCCAGTGTAGACCCCAAAGAAAAACAACAACAACAATCTCTCTCACTTCATTCCGGTCGCAGGTCACTTAAGACTTTTGCGTACATGCAGAGACCATGCAGAAGTTTTTTCTTGCATGTTTCTTATTTAATAAGTGAGCAGGTCCATGACTTCTCCCTAAACTAGAAACTTCTCTCTGTTCTCACGACCTAAGCTATTCCCAGCCTATCTACTCAATGGAATAAGGCTGTTATCCATAGGTGAACAATGTAGATCCAGAACAACCAGCACAGCTGTGCCATCTTGTCAGGATCTACACTTCACTTTTTGATTCAATAGATAATTTCTGACTAAGAAAAGAAAGGTGTAAATCCAGATCAGATAGTGAGGTTATGTTATATTTATTAATGTTACACCTTTTTTATCATAAATTATAAAGCATAGGCAAACATTTCAACTTTTGTTTCCAGCAGACAGCTAATATAATTATATATTCATGCATCAACTTTGTCTTTTCACACTTTTTAAATACCTAACTTCTTTTTCAGGGCAACAAGAAAGAGAACTTGTAGTGTTTTATGAAGGGATATGGAAACTTCTATTTCGACACATCACCCAAAAAGAAATCCAGTATGACTAAACACCTTGCAACTGTCAAGATGGACTGTGTTGTGCAACAGATTTGATTATTATCAAAACATAAAGTGAATGTCGCTATGCAGACTTATCCTGTGGAAAGTATTTTGTTTGAAATCTTGGAACGTGAAAGACATTGAAATTAACAAAGCATTCTTGAAGATATTGGATAAAATATTAAAACTTTATGAAGTTGTCAAGAATATTTCCACAAGCCAGCAGCCAGTGGAGCCTTGTACGTCGAACAGTGTGAAGTGTTATTATTATGAACACATAAAGGCATATTCCAGCAAGAAACTAATTCATTTAAGCTACTGATCGAGACTTCTCAGAAGAATACTACTTCCCAAGCAGGACAGGAACCTCACAGTCTTTCACTGAAACCTAGTTGCAAGCAAAAATAAAGCAAGAATTCTGTCTCAAGCAAAATTTATGTGTTTCACATGTCAGTCAGCACTTTCCTGTAATGTCTCCTCGCCAAAGCAGCCAGCAGCCACAGAACTAAATAATTCAACCATTGAGCTGGCATCCAGAGATCCAGATTTGCGAGTGAAGCAACAAACAGCAAGTCTGCATCAAATGGCAACCATTTGAATCGTCTTTAAAACACTTTAAAGACACTAAACTACATAGCTGATACACATACTTTATTTAACTTGAATTTATCTAATTAAATCTCATAAAGAAAACTTGGCTGCTCTTTTGCTGTTTACCCGTGTATTACATAAATATTAACATCCATTAATTTGTCTCAAAATAGTTTGGGGGATCATCTAGTCATTGCCAAGAGTTGTTTAACTCTTTCCTCCATATATACGCATTTTTACGCATGTGCGACCAGTGTAGATCCAGATCAGCACATCTGTGTGCATCTTACCAGGATCTGCACTGGTCGCATTCTGGTCAGAAATAACCTAATGAATCAAAAAGCGAACAGTATAGATCCTGATCAGACAGTACGGATGTGCTGGCTGATCTGGATCTAAACTGTTTGCCCAAGCAATAAAGGTGTATCTATGGAGGAAAGGGTTAACCCTATTCATTTACTTCATAGATACAACTTTGTACTATGTACTTTCAATGGTTTTTAGCTTGATTATTCAAAGAATAGGACTGTGAATCTCTAGGCAACCTGCAATGCTATAAGCAAGGTATTTCTGATATGATGACATGTATTTTTCTGTTGTTTTTGTGATATTAAATTTTTTTTTTCTAACTACTGTTTCTATTGTTATTTTCTATATTAAGACTGAATATGAAACAAATCTAAATCTATATGTAATACTGATGTTTTTACATAAAAATGGGATTTAACCTTTTACTCCATAGATACACCTTTGTTGCATGAACCAACATAGTAGATCAAGCAGTCTGATTCGGATCAACACTGTTCGCATTTCATTAGTTTATTATTGATGTGACCAATGCAGATCTAGATCAGACCACATATATGTGCAGGCTGATCTGGATCAACATTGTTTGCAAACACTTTTAAGACTGTATACCAGTATGTGAAGTAAATGGTTAAACATAGTTGTGTAATGTATTTACAGTAAGACTGCATGTCTGGTCTTATTTAAAAAGGTTCTTTTTTTTTTACTTTTGCCAAAGACAAATCATGATAATGGGGATACCACGGTTAACATCATCTCACTTTGATCACTATTATTTGGTGCACCAGTGAATCTTTACAGCCTTAAAGCCAGAATATTTTTTAGCTATTCCACTCACTTTGTCGTATGCATTTTGCTCTAGTCAAAGACCTATATATTACACAGATTGGCATCGCTCTTTAACTAGTAAATCTCATTTTGATATGTGGACTGGACGAGAATTTTGTCACGTGACAAATCGCTATTTTCATTTGATATAATCCACCATATTGTAGCTGATAATTACGTGTTGACTTGATTTTAATCATGTTTACATCACTTTTAATCGATCTTCATGTTATTATGTTATTTTGATATACTTCTTGAGCACATTGATTAAATTATCACATCTTTTTAAGGCCCATATATGATCGGCATTTCACATTGTATGTTTGCTTTCTGCAGGCTAAGGCACTTTGAACAGTTACATGGTGCAATTTTGGTGATTTTGATTGTTATATCAATAAGTTAATAGTAAACCTGAGTTTAATGATAAAGAATATGCATTTTTCTTTAAATTAATGCAAGTCAAATTTGTATTTAACATTCATTAAAAAAGCTTTAATCATAGACAAAATTGATGAAGGCTTTCGGTATCAAAAATGGCGATCATGTGATTCAAGATAACGCAGGACGCGTGCATAGGGTGCATAGGCGAGAAAATGCGATAATGCATATCTACTTATATATAATATAATATAGGTCTTTGCTGTAGTAAGAGTAAAAACCTTTTATTAGTGGCCATCAGTGTAGATCCACCTCAGCCTGCACATCTGTGCCATCTGTTAAGGATCCACACTGATTCATTCTTGGTCAGAAATAACCTTATGGGACGAGAAGAGACTAGTTCATATCCTAGCTGATAAACCACAGGGATCTGCGCTCCACAGATCCAGATCTGCCTGTAAATTCATGAAGTCAGGAAGTCTTATTGGTCAGTTATAAACTTATGAATGTAGACACGGCCTTGTCAAGAATAATATTATAAATCTAGAAGCATTGAATGTAACCCCAATCAGACTCAATGATGTGTCAGTGTAGATCTAGATTACCATGCACATCCATGCCAACATAAGTATCCTCTTACTGTTCTATTTTTCGGTCAAAAATAACCTTTGTAACAAGAAGCGACTAGTTTATTTCCTAGCTCATCAAGCAACACAGATGGGAGTCCACTGTAGATCCAGGTCTGCCTGTGCTTTGTGCAGTCTGATCAGGATTTACACCATCCATTTATTGGTCAGGAATAAAACTTTATAAATCTAGAAAAATCCTGGTCAAGAATAATCTTGTGATTTTTTAAAAGCATCTAGAAGAGCCCCGATCAATCTCATTGCAGCTAGTGTAGATCCAGATCAGCATGCACATACATGCTGTCTGATAAGGATACACATACTGCTTCATTTTTTGGTTAGAAATAACGCCATGCTACGAAATGCGACTATTGTGCATACCCTAGCTGACCAAGCTGCAAGGAAGTCCGAAAAATGTACGTAGATCCAGATCATTCTGTACTTTAGTGCTGTCTGATCAGAATTTGCACCATCCACATTTGGTCAAGAATAACCTCATTAAACTAGAGAGGGCTTGCATAGATCCTGATAAAACCGATGTGTTAGTTGTCTTGTTCACTTTCACAGGCGCGTAGGAGCAATTTTAACATTGAAGCCGCGGAAGTGATAATGATTGCTGCAAAAATGCAAAGTGGTATATCGACAAAATACCGTAACAAACTGTTCGAATGAGGCTTTTAAAGTTCCCTTTTCATCTATTTTAATATATGCGAAATAAAGATACATTAATAGCATGTATTTATGCAAAGTTCTTTTGAACTGCATTTGCCGTTAAAGAGATTATGGTAATTTTCTTTTTATTAATGAACGTGCAATGACTGTAGACGGCCATTACGCAGCGTGTTTTCACACTAAGTCTTTATAGACGTTTACGCTGTGTATCGCTTATCAAAGCTGCTCAATAAAGCTCGTGATTTTAATTTACATTTTAATAGTTTCAATTCATTTAAATTGTCGCGTTGGGAATATATTTTAAATGTCGATTTTGAAATTCAACCTTAATATATTGAGCGTATGGTGCAGGATGTGTCGAATCTCCGCCAAATTTTCATCCGATTTGAAAATGTCGAATACCAATTAAGTTCGGTAAATTAAATCTTAATCTTCTTCTCCAGTATTAACTGATTTTCGGGGAATACACTTTAATAATAATCATAAGGGATATAATCATCAAAATCATTTCAATCTCGAACTGTTTACGTTTCGGCCTACGACCTTACAAAATACAGATTGCCTTATATGCAAGTGTTATTTTCGTGTACTTGTTTCGGTTTTCATATTAGAGATGACAAATAAACGGTAGAAATGCATTGAGAAATAGCAATTGTTTGGATGTATTCGAGAAATTGCCATTATTACTTAGTTTTGTTTCGATCAATTAACGCTTCACGGTGCGCATGCGTATTGAGATCTCACGGTTCACGGTGCGCATGCGCAATAACATGATCGTTTCACGGTGCGCATGCTCTGTCGCATCACGCTTCACGGTTTGCGGTACACGCTTCACGCTACACGTTACACGATCGTTATCGTTGGCCACACGGTTTTTCACGCAGAATCGGGGAACTGAACCGCAGGCTTAGCTGTACCCATTGGAATGCCTATTACTTGTTTATAAATAGAGGTACCAAATCTTAAATAAATATTATCCAATAAAAATGTGAGCGGCTGAATAAGGTCTTGACAGGTCCATGAAGTATAATTATCATAAGAACCATCTGTAAAGAATGCCCTATGTTCATTACAACCAATAAATGTTTAATTTTCTCTAGCAAAAGTTTTTTCAATGAGACTGGTTAGCTTGTCTCTTATTAAATTATGAGGGAGAGAAGTATACAAGGTAGAAAAATCATATGTAGACAAACAGAACGCCTGAAAATTATTTGATTTAAGTTTCTTCAAAACGTCATTTGAATTTTTTATAGACCAAAATAAATTTTTGCCAGTAGTTTCAAAAACTTTTTCGCAATACCTAATTACATGTTCTTTTATAGCTGTAAGACAAGATGTTAAGAGCACGGATAACTTTGTAGTTGTACAAGAACTAGAGTTAGCGGTAAATCTTGCTTTGTACGGTGTTTTGTTCATTTTAGGCAACCAATACATAGTAGGTACTTTGTCTTGTTTTGTAGAGTGTGTGCAGTAACAATATCACTCTCAGATGAAGAAGTCAGTGTATAAGCATTAGTGCTATTAAGCTCTTCAGTTTGAACATGTATATAGTGTATACGTCACACTATAATAATATTATTTGAAGCCTTATCAGCAGGTGTTAAAACAAATTTGTTGTGAAAATCTTGAATACCCTTTTTCAATTGACGAAAGTTAAAACGAGGTCGAGGTGGTAGTAAAGCTATGTTTCTTTTATAGAAGGATATACGAGTGTCAATTATTTTGAATATTTGTTTTTTCCAGTTTGAAAGAGCATTAGGCTCAGCATGTTCTCGTTTACCCCATTTATTGCAAAAAGAGTTTAAAGACTCTGCAATTTCCGCACGACAGGTATTAAAGTCGATGTCCGATGGAATTCAGTATTTTGGACCTTTTGAAATTAAATTGCGGATTCTAAAGTCTTTGATAACATTTAGATCCCCTGTAACGATATGACCGGCAGGTTGATAGCAAAATTTTGAATTAGAACAGTCTCAAGATGATGGTGTGTTTTCAACAATCTGTAAATCCGAGGTAATTTTGTTGTAATTGAAAATTGTGTTTCTAATAGGCTTGTTATATTTATAACAAACGATGGGTTTTTCAGTATTCTTGAAATAATTAGGTATAGCCGATTCAACAGTTTTGTCTTTAAAGATACTTGGAAGGTCAATAAAATCTATGCCTTTATTTAAAAATGAAATTTTAAGAAAATGTCTTTGGTGATCAGATTCCAAGTCAATGTGTGGTCTAAGAATATGCCGAGTGTAACACTGAGTAAGGCTTGCAACTTCATAAAGTGGATGAGTTCTAATAACAATATCATCGGCTTCCTTATCCACTTTTTGTAAACTAGAAATAGAAAGAGAAGCTAAACGCGACAGCATAGCATGTCTACCAGAATGTTTTAAAATATTTTGAAGGTCATGAATAGAACAATGAATACGTGATTTTCGTTTGATGTTACCATTAATCCTTATCCCGTGTGACCTCGATTTTCGTTTTCGTAATTCTAGCAAATCAAAAATGTCAAAATCAGGATTATTTGAAATGTTGCCTTCTTGATAAATATTATCATTTAATCCAAGTGGATAGGGTGTTTGGAGTTTTTGTATCCATTTTTGCTCCGATATAAGTCTAGCTCTAATTTTAAATGCTCTAGAAGCACTGGTATCAAATATAACTTTTTCAACAGGTTGAATATTAACATTTTTTAAATTGTGGCCTGATCGTTTGAAATGTTTATATAAAAATGTATTGAATTTATGATTGTTTCTTATTTTCGAACAGTGCTGACTAAAACGTGTTTTCAAAGGGCGCCCAGTTTGTCCAACATATTGAATCCCACAATTTAAAGCATTTCAAGTTAAAACATAAATAATATTGTCTGATTGTCAGTCAATGTCTGAATCGATGTTAACTGAAAAAGTTCTACCATTGACTGTATATTTAATTGTTGAACTACATTTTAAAAAACTGCAGCACTTGCACCTCTTTAAATCGCACTTGTATATAAATGGATACGATCTGCGTTCCGTAAGATTTTGCTCTACCATTGGGACTTATAGACAAGGAGGATTCATTAACTAAAATAATTGCTGTATACTTTTTTAAGTAAAGGGCTTGAACTCAAGTGAAAAGGTCACAGTCACAAGAAGTTGCCATGGTGATATCATCAACAAGAAGTGCTATTGATAATTAATGGGTTAATTTTAGTCCTGCTGTAAATTAAAGGGTTTAAAGAAGAGTTGATACTTTCCTTTGCCTAAATTGTAAAAATAACAAAATACTAACAGTCAAAACCTTTGTCACAGAATCTTTTCTGTGAAGTGTACTATAATGTTTTCCCGCCGAAAACCGATTAAGAGTAGTTCTCCTTAAAGGAAGTTGCAGAGGGCATTATGGGGAGCATTAAAAAAAAACAAAAAAGAAAGCTAGTGAACTTTCTTTTTTTTCTTGGTTAGTTTATGAGTTACTTTGTTGATTCTGATGTCAAAAAAGAGTTAAACATTGATTAAATTTTGATCATGTTGTGATAAACCCTTAGACTGCCGGAAATTGGTTGAGCCGGGATATTACACATATGTATAAACGTCGCCTCTTAGTTATAAGGAAATTAGTAATAACCATCGGTTGTTAGCAATATCTAATCTGTCAAACACACACTCACTTAAAAACCACGAAAGTTCATGCGTACATGAAATTTAACCAACAATATTAAATTAAATTTTTTTCACAGGCTTATAAAAACTGGCAGGAGCGCAGTAAGACTAAAGAACCACGTTTGCCTGGAGTGGATTTCACACACGACCAGTTGTTTTTCATCAACTTTGCACAGGTAATTTTTCTTTCGAATTGTTCAGGTGTGTTCCAGGGTCAGATATTTTATTTCAAGATAGGGTTTGTTTTGGTTAGTCTTAAGGTAGTTAAGTGATAATTTCCAACTATCTGACACAAATTCCTTATAAAAATTTAATATTACACCAAAGAGTTTTGTGCGTGTAGCAACATCAATAAATCCCATGAGGACACGTCCCTGTGTGTTCCTCTTTCAGATGATTATTTTTCTATGAAAATAACTGTTGAGATGTCATCATTGTTGGCTTTTTGAATTCAGCCATTACACAATACAATGATAAAACATAGGCTACTTAATTTAATTCAATCGAGCATATTCATTAAGTCTTGAATTAAGTGTTACTATGTTTCATTCTTATCAGCACTCATTAAATGCAAGTTTCGACTGTAAAAGAAATCACTGACTCATACTGTGTTGTTAATATTATAACTGCTCCGTTTTCAGCTGCTGTGTTTGGCAGCTGGGTATTTGGAATGTGGCTCTTGTACTATAATTCTACTTGTTGGACCTTTTTTGTTTATATTTGAGGTATTTAGAATCTTAAGGAATACACTACGACTATAAATTGTATTCATATTAGTTAATTTCATCATATATTTTGTGTGTTTTTGTTCTGATCTGTAGGGATGGTGCGGTGTAGCAACGAAGCAATATGAAATGGATATAGTGCACACAGATCAGCATGCTCCTGGGAGATTTAGGTAAAACTATCTGTAGTAACTGAAATACTCTGGAACTGGTTTAATTTCGCGTTAGTTTTATTTTCGCGAATATTCGCTAATCGCTTACCTCGCGAATTCATAAAAAACAGCGAATATGATGAGTTTCAATATTTCCGAAAAAATAAGTGTATTCCAAAATAGGCAATTTGAAGTAGAACTGTTAATTACTTCAAAGGCTACATATAATACAATGGACCTCTTTGGTCACCATTCATTTTTTTTATTAAATTAAATGTAAATTTGGCAAAAGAACGATTATTTTCCATACATGTAACTTTGTTAAGATTTGATTATTTCAATTATGTACGTGGATAGTCAAACGTCTTTCTTTTTTTTTTTAAATCTGACAACAAAATCATAAATATGCAATTATAAACAATAGCAGATTTTTGTCAAAAATATCAAAATGTTGACGTTGGGAAGTTAATATGTTTTGCAGCAAAGTTAAACTAAAAACACTGAAAAAGTTCTATATAAGTTACTACGAAGCTTCGAGAAAATCTGTTTGTTTGAGCTGTTTAAAAGCGGATATTTAAGAAAAACTAGCAGATTTAAGCATCCTACCGTGCATGTCACAACGAAGAGGGATTGTCGAAGTAGTAACATTGATATTTAAAAATACGATTAAATATATTGGAAATACCCGAGGTTCAGTTATCATTCATCATTCAACTGATTACATTCACCAAATGTAAAGTCTTTTGACAGACTATACTAGAATGTACACTCAAAGGGAAAAGAAAAAAAATAATGGTAACATAGAGAATAACTTTGTATGAATATGTAAAAATTTAAAAGATAATCGTTGTTTGTATTTCTTTCCAGGATAATTGGGTCACTTCAGAACTCAGAGGAATTCTCAGAGGCGTTTAAATGTCCAGTTGGAAGTTACATGAACCCAGAAAATAAATGTCATGTTTGGTGATTCTAATGTCAAGTAGAATGTTACATTAACCTATAAAATAAATGCCATGTTTGGTGATTGCAGTGTCAATTTGGAAGTTACATAAACTCTGAAAGAAATGCAATGTTATCGTGTGTTGGATTTTTATTCCATTATAACTCATTAAGTGGATGGTTGCAAAACTATGTCGGATTCACGGAGGCATTTAAATGACCAGAAAGCTACAAAAAACAAGATAAGCGATGAATGCAATGTAAAGTTGGAAGTTACATGTTTGGTGATTGCAGTGTAAGTTGTAAATTACGATTTCAAGCATTGGCAACAGCCGTAAAGTGATGTACCCCAAACTTTATAAGATTGAATGACAACCACCAACAACTAATCTGTCTTTATTGCGTACAAAAACTAACAACAAAGTTACATAAACCCAGAAAATAAATGTTATATTTGGTGTTTGCTAGGTCATGTAGAAAGTTGCATGAACCCAGAAAATAAATATGTTTGGTGATTGCAATGTCAAGTTGAAAATTGCATGAACCCAGATAAAAAATATGTTTGGTGATTACAATTTCAAGTCGAAAGTTACATGAACCCAGAAAATAAATGTCATGTTTTATTATTGCAATGTCAAGTCAAAAATTGCATGAACCCAGAAACTAAATGGCATGCTAGATGATTGCAATGTCAAGTAGAAAGGTGCATTAACTAAGACAATAACTGTCATGTTTGGTGATTGCAATGTCAAGTCGAAAGTTACATGAACCCAGAAAATAAATATCATGTTTTGTGATTGAAATGTCAAGTCGAAAATAAAATGAAAGAAAATCACGTTTAGTTATTGCATTTGCAAGTTGAATGTTACATGAAAGTTACATGAATACAGAAAATAAAGTTCACCATTTCAGCCAATAAGATCATAGAGATTTTAAACTGGTTTCCATTCTAAGTTTTATAATCTGGGGCTTGGTGTCATATATCATAAACATTGCTTCAACTATTAAGTAATTCACAAGAGCCGACGATCTGTTGTAAAGCAGCCGTTACATTGTTATAGAAATATTAATATTGTTAATTTTATTTCGACATATGAACATTGAAATTAGAAAAAATAATTATGTAACTTCACAATGTTCAAAAGTCGTGTAGAAAAGATAGTTATGTTGCATATGTAAATATGTAAATTCATGCTGATAAAAAGTCTTTTAGAAGAGGAAATTGTGTTTTTGTAATTGCTTATGTAAATTTGTAAATTAATGGTGATATAGAGTCACTAAGATGAAGATGAATTACAAATTATGATTTATGTAAATGCATATGTAAATATGTAAATTCGTGATGGTGAAAAGTCACTAGAAAATGGAATTATGTAAAATTTAATGTTATTTTGTGAATATATAAATTTGTTATGATCAAGGTTCCTTTAATAGAGTATTTATGTAAATAAATTTCGTAAATATGTGTAGATGTGTACATGTTTGATAGTGAAAGTTTAATATATTAAAATGAAAACTGTCTATCAAAGATCGATCTTTCATTGGAACGTATCCTGAACAAAATCAGCATCAGACAGTTAAGGGATGTTGCATAGCGACGTAAGATGTAAGTGTCTAACAAATCGATATTAAACTGTTATAAGACTAACGGGATGGCTGTTCGAAAAAAAAATCTTATAAGTGTCTAAAAAGAGAGTTGTTCTGTACCCATTCCTCTTAGATTCTTGATGGTATATCGTTTTATGTTGTCCGTCCGTCGTCAATCTGTAATGTAATAGGTAAATTATGATAATAATTTACCAACATACATGTAGTAGGTGTAATACATTTACATTTTAAAATATTTATTTCAGGGCCTTGTTTCGTAACTAATATTATTTCTTTATAACATTAAAAAATGGGTGGACAGGTATTTTAGCCACAGGTCAATTTCGTGTCTTCATCTGCATTTTAAATTCGACTCGTTCTTGTTATGATTAAGCAGGACGTTATATAACTGTTAATGCAGTTTGTTTTTTTTCTTCATGACAAACTGTCATCAGGAAAATAAAGTTACTTAGTAATGCGTCTGCGGGAACAGTCTAGTGTAGGGTATAAAAGCCAGATACTTTTGTATAATAGAGAGAATGGCCGGATGGCCAGAATGGGCCATGGAAGGCCTTTAGGAAAATGATTTTTTAGTCTCGTGGCTACATTTATAATGTTTCGATAAAAATTTATGGCATTTGGAATTTTTTTTTAGAAAAGCTATATTTAAAATGTTTGTTTTTTTAAGTAATAGACAAACTGTTAGAAGCATATAGATATATAAAGTTATTTTGGAACATAACAAGTGTTCGTGTTATTTCACCCTAAAACCTTTTAAGACTTTACGCACTACGTTACAAATTCTAACTCAATATTATATCGGTTTGACGAATTTCAATTAAACTTAAAAAGATTCTATATTACCAAAGTGACATGTGTCCTACCGAGTTCAAATTCAGATCAAACAAGGACTGTCATGTTTGCAGTAATGTTTTTTTTCTATTACTGTCCATGAACAGGCTCAGTCTATTTCGGTTCGCACTTTTTATAATTTGTAGTGTTCAGTCTGTATGAAACTAACCGGGGTTTTAGCTCAATATGTAGTGTAATTAGCGATGCATTGCTAGGCGCTTTCGCCGTACGGGTTCGATCCCCAGTCGGACAATGTTTTCATTTCCAAAAGAAATAAGGACAGTTGTATGAAATATTTTAAAAATTTGTTTAATATACCATTAGAAATTTGTTATTACAATAGTGTAAAAATGCATCAAATAGAAGCAAGGATATTAAATGTAATTTGTGGTAATTATCTGTTCCAAATTTAACCCAAAGGTTATTCAACCCGATGGTAAAGTTTCGACCAACCGGTCCTAGCAGGATATTCAATAAAGCATTGCATGACATGACTAATTCGGTAATTCATTAAACAGTATGGTGGCTAACTTTAAAAAGTTTATGACAAGACAGTTGATGTAGGATAGGACTCTAAAGGGGAATACCTGTTGGAGTACTTAATAGTAATAAAAGCAGCAAAGGCATGGGTAAACTATTTAAAAACTAATTAAGTGGAAATAATTTATGTTGAAATATAGATGTTGTACTAATGAATACCAACAAAATTTTAGATGGTTCGAAGTGCAGTTCTGCGTAATGTCAAATTCTTTATATACGAGATTATAAACTGAAAGGGACTATTACAATGTACTTGGATGTTTAAAAAATACATCGACTGTCAATTATAATTGCTTAAGAAAAAAATAGATACTACTTTGTTCGGAATTATATATTTTACATAAAATCTGAATAACAATATAGCAGCGTTTCTTTTTTTAAATCCGAAATTTTTCATCGAAAAATGACACCAACTTTAACTGAATTCCTGATTGTAGCAGTTTGTTTTTTACAAAGTTTAATCATGGCTTTAAGTATTTCTGAATTCGTAATGGATAACTGCTTTCCAGAAAACAAGAAAACTTGGACATGCAATTATATTCCACAATCGACTCCTCCAGGATATTCTAAAATAAGAATAATTAATTTCATTAAAGATAAAAGTGCAGTTATGCTAAATAGTAGCACATTCAGTGATACGTCGTGGACAAAAGTGGAGTATTTAGAAATGAAAGATGACCTAACCGATTCCTTGCTGTACGCCAAATTTGAGTCAAAGAGTTTCAGCGGAATGACAAATTTGCAAGAGTTGAAAATCGGCGTTGATCGTTGTTCCTTTGATTCAGATGATACATTGGCGGGAATACCAACACTTAAAATTTTAGATTTAAGTGGATCTACACGACTACCGTTTAACAATCTATATTCTCAATTTACCAAGTCTGGAAGTCTTCCGCAATTACAGAAACTTCTTTTGAGCGGGATAGGAACGTCTTTGACTTCTGAAATACGCCTTGATTTTAACTTCTTTCATGCTCTCGGAACCCGCAATATCACTTATCTGGACATCGGAGGAATGAGAATAGATTATCTGAATTTTTCCGCATTGCTGGCCGAATTGCCGTCTTTAAAGCAAGTTAATTTATCCTACTCACATATCGAATATATAACCGGCCATAATACATCACAAGAATACACAAATCGCATACAATCAATGGATTATAGCTATGTGCAATTTCCTTCGTATGTTATAGACATGTTACCCGGTAAAAAGGTCTTTTCAAATAGAGTTCTTAAAATACCGCCTCTCAAATATTCATATTATAGAACAATTTTTGCACCAGAAGTAGTGAATATCACTGGTATAGTTCACACTGATACAACTTTGTGGCTTCATAATATAACATTTGTGTTTCCAAAAGAAGTTCAATCAGCTTTGCTTGCCGAGCAGAACGTTAAAAAGTCATTAGTTTTGAGGGAAAACGGATTAAGATATGCAGATATTCAAGTCTTGTTGCCCGGGGATTTATTTGAATCTTTAATTAGCCTGGATCTGTCGGCAAATGGTCTCGAAATGTTGCACCCGTCAATGTTGGCCATTGCACCAAATTTAGAAATTGTTAATCTCTCTGAAAACGAATTTGGTATGATGTTTTCTAACCTAGTTGATATTTCTTCACGGCTGTTTGCAAACCTTGCTCATCTTCGTTTAATCAACTTGTCCGACAACAAAATACGCTTTGTTCCAAACGATTTGTTCGCCGAAAATTCTAAACTTGAGATTATTGATCTTTCTAAAAACAGACTTGAACAAATACACTTTTCTTTTAGAAACGTACAGAATTTAAAAGTACTTAATGTAAGCGAAAACTACATTTATAATTTGGACGAAAATTCTCTTAATAATTTAAACAGCATTCCTTGTGTGATTGAAAAGTGTCACAGAGTTAGTGCGGGAAAAGCAACGGTTGATTTTGATTTAAACCCACTAGGATGTTCCACATGTAAAGCAAAACAATTTGTTGAATGGATGATAAAGACAAGGTCACTTAAGATTATACCGGAAACACTTTTTTGCAAAGGCAAAAACGAAATGCTTGTACCGATTGACGAACCCGCTCTAATATCAGTCCAGAATATATGCCGGGTACCAATGCTTATAACAGTTTCATGTGTGTCAGCAGCAGTATTTGTACTCATCGCCATTGTATCATTGTTCCTCACCTACAGACACAAGAAGAGACTTAAAACAAGAGTGGACAGATTAAATGCGATTGATAAACTGCGTGAAGGTGAAGGACATTACGAATTTGTAGTTTTTGTATCGTTCAGCAGCGATGACCATCGATTCGTATCTGAAAACGTCCTCAAACCACTAAATGACAATCTCCAGGTAATTACAGGCGTAGAGAGAAATCTTGTGTGCACCGGAGATTTGGGTTTCCGACCAGGTTTTCATTTGCATGATGAAGTGGTACGATGTCATCAAAGATCGTCTGTTTTTCTTGCAGTTGTGTCAGACAACTTCTGTGGAAGTGACTTTTGTCAAAGTGAATTCGATCAGGCGATTGTTAATAAGAAACCAATTATGCTGATGTTGAAAGAGCATGTTGACGAAAGGAACATGTCTCCAGCAATGCAAGACCTCTTCAAAAGGAACGCACGAATTCTTTGGACAGAAGAAAATGGACGTTACGTTGTCCACCCTTCTTGGGAAGACATTTGTCTTGCAATCTTGGACAAGATTAAAATAGATACATAGACACTATTTATCCCCTGTGTCACTGGGTCTCTACAAACGAAAAACGTGTTTTTATTGCCTGCATATTGTAGACGTCAGGGGAGAGAGTGCTTTTGGTGAAATTTTAGGCATTAAAGTTGAAACTATATTAAGACAGAACAAACAATTATCAATGATTGTTCATATTTAATGTTTAACTTGTTTGAGACTGTATAAAACATGTTATATTTACCACAAAATGCATACTTGGCAATGTCGTCTGCTCAACTTTATGACGTCATTTCGTGAACTTCCCAAAGACACTTTATTGCGACGTGCGTCTTATTAAAATGTAGTTTTTTGTCAAAGGACGTTATAACTGGAAGAGTGTGAAACTTCATTTACGTCATTTGTCACATTTGAGACTGTCTTTTCACATCGACGGCTGAACGATCAATGATTGGATAAGTCTTTTTTAGGGTTTTTGGGGGAAAAACATTTACATATACTATAAGTGTTTTCAGACGTGTAAAATAAGATTTATACTTAGTCAAAACTACAATTTGACTTCGACTGTGTCATTATTAAAAGAGCAGACATGGGTCACATCTCGTTAATACAGTTTGTATTACAGTCCGACAATTATAGCATTTTATTCTTATATTTATATTGTATCAAATTATCGTTGTTTTATATTTTTGCACAATTCAATGGACATTACCAAACGCTATGGAGGTTACCGCGCTATTTGGCTACATTTGGAGTTACTTGACTCGGCGTTTTCGTCGCCGTAATTAAATTCCCTGTCTCACTCTACAGGAGAGAGATTATACAAGATATTATAACTTTCTTCCCAATCATTTTGCAAATATTCACGATGTATTGTATATGTACATTATCGTAGTGATAAATATTGTTTAAAACAAACAACAGTTTACGACCTGTGCTACATAAATTGCTATAAATTTCATTAACATGTTACCAAACGCATGGAGGTTTTCAATCGTGTTCACACATTTTTTTATTTTTCAATAAACGTTTAATTATTGTTTCCTGCAATATTTTTATATTTGTCGTGTTCTTTGGCTTTCAAAGTTCTCTTTTCATCTATTTCAATATCACAGTAGAATTGATTCTGTCGTAAAAAGTCTTCCCGTACATTCAATTAGTGCTGTTATCAGTAACGTCCTTTGAAGGTCGTTGAGCACGATACTTATGTGCAATGCCAATGGCACTTCAAAAATTACTTTTAAATATTTCGACAGCAGTTTATAAATGTGGGTGGTTTCAATATCCTTGACAATATTGATTCGGATAGTATTCGTCACCTTAACGATATACTTTCTGCTTTTTAAATTTTGCCTTTGGCGTTGTCTGTGATATGCAGGATTTATATCTTTAGATCTCCTGTCAAAATTCTATTTTGTTTAGTTACGCCCATTGTTTTCTCGTTTAGGGCAAACCCATTCTTTTATCTGGGGACCATAAGCCGCAGAACATGGAATGGTGTTAATCTGAAAATCCCGCATTTAAGGTTCCATGTTCACCGCCATATGCATACCACCGTTTTGAATGGATCAAAATTGTACTGCTTATTGGTGTAAATATTGAGTTGCGCTAAACCCGGGTCTAGGCTGTTGGGGCAGTAATATGCAATCCCATTACTGCCCATGAACAGGATCAATCAAACCGAGGCTGTGAGGGCAGTAATTTGCAATCCCATTACTGCCCATGAACAGGATCAATCAAACCGAGGCTGTGAGGGCAGTAATATGCAATCCCATTACTGTCCATGAACAGGATCAATCAAACCGAGGCTTTGAGGGCAGTAATATGCAATCCCATTACTGCCCATGAACAGGATCAATCAAACCGAGGCTGTGAGGGCAGTAATATGCATTTCCATAACTGTCCATGAACAGGATCAATCAAACCGAGGCTGTGAGGGCAGTAATATGCATTTCCATTACTGTCCATGAACAGGATCAATCAAACCGAGGCTGTGAGGGCAGTAATATGCATTTCCATTACTGTCCATGAACAGGATCAATCAAACCGAGGCTGTGAGGGCAGTAATATGCATTTCCATTACTGTCCATGAACAGGATCAATCAAACCGAGGCTGTGAGGGCAGTAATATGCATTTCCATTACTGTCCATGAACAGGATCAATCAAACCGAGGCTGTGAGGGCAGTAATATGCATTTCCATTACTGTCCATGAACAGGATCAATCAAACCGAGCCTGCAATATTTTCATATTTGTCGTGTTCGGTGTTTTCAATGTTCCATTTTCATCTATTTATTGTAAAGATACATGCAACCTTAAGAAATGTTCTTTTCTAAAAAACATACTGCGTATTAACTAAACAAACAGAGATACTGTAATAAATACAGAAAAGGACATTGAGATAACAGGTTAATATGGATACTAAGAATTAAAATTCCCACCTTCTCGAAAGCACAAACACTATACATTTTTGTACGTTATGTAAACCTCAAATTATGCTCTTGCTGAAATAAGTTTTAAATTTGAAGTAATATGTTTTGGGGGTTTAAGTCCGCTTTATTGAGTCCCTGCATAAAGTCTTTCAATATTGGCGACAGATGAATAAAAATATTAAGGAAAACAAATTTGGGCTGTTTATGACATTGCCTTTTTCGGATTACTCAGGCATACAACAATGTCACGTAAGATTAAATTATTCAAAATGAGCAAATTGGATTAAATTGCCAATTTCATTCATCAGTTGGCATTGCAAAACACAAGTTCGTATCTCTTTGCACACTAGATCGCAATTACAGTCACATAATTAAATTTCCTATAACGTGGCTGTCTTGAAACAAGGTCTCAAACTCTTAATATTGTTTTTCAAAAGTATATTGTGCAATAAAATGAGATGAATCAGTCCTACACAAGATCGGTTTTATGATTTTTTATTTAATAGGCTTTCGACGGTTTAACCCGATTCGCAAGACTTCATAGTTCCATTTTCATCTTTTTCTTTACATACGCCATTCACAAATAATCTAGAGTAACCACTGCCTGTACCATCAGCGTTTACAAAATAAATGGGTGGTGTATGTACAATGTTGGCAATATGAATTGGAATGGAATAAGTTGAAATAATAAGACATTGTAGACTTATTTCTGTTTGTTAAATGAAATTGGATTTCTAATTTAACAGAGCAACTATATGTCAAAGTGAAAGAAACCATTCTTTAACATGTTTTAGTTTTTTTATATATACATATATATTGTATAATGCATTTTTTATTAAGAATAGCAACGGGCATTAAGGGTTGAACATTCATTATAAATGCTCAGATTACATTCAAAAAAGGATTGAATTTATTTCAAGAAAGTGATGTCACTTCCACATAATAAAGGTGACTTTGATCCTTACAGTATGTGCAGCCTGCAATCCCAGATTAGGGACAGCAAATCGGTTACTAAAACTTAATCATTCTTTCAGCATTGCTGAGATAGTTGTGACAGAAAGAGTGCAGAGCTTTTATTTCACTTTCTGTAGCGATTCATGGTTGTGTAGGTTTGAATCCCAGTTTGAAATTTTACTTAATTTTTTTTAAATGTGTCTGACAATTTATATTTAATTTCAATGTTAACAACAAAGCAGAGAATGTGAACGCTTTTTTTTATTTTTTTTATGATAGAGAATCTCTGTTTATTCAGTAACAATAACAACGGTTGAAATTTTAGCATAGAATAAATACAAGTCATTGAAACCATTATGTTGTATGCTTGCTTCCTCAACACTTTGCTTCATAAATATACCTTGATTGCCTGGGCAACAGTGTGGATCCAGATCAGCTGGCACATCCATACCATCTGATCAGGATCTACACTTTTCCACTTTTAAGTAGGAGGTTTCTTACAAAAGGAAACAGTGCAGATGGCATGAATGTACATAGGTTGCACAAGGGATAATATATATACAAATGTATATATATATATATATATATATATATATACATATACATATATATATATATATATATATATATATATATATATATATATATATATATATATATATATATATATATATATATATATATATATATATATATATATATATATATATATATATATATATATATATATATATATATATATATATATATATATATATATATATATATATATATGTAGCAAAGGGTAAAATATATGTAGCAAAGGGTTAGTGTTTGTCAACCTTGCTAAATGTCCACTCATAACAGAAAAATACAACATGTCAATGTCTCTTTAAAGTGAATAAAACTAATTTGTTGGTAACTCTTTGTTAAATTTTTTATTTAGCTGATTCCCAAAACTTTCTTAATAAATAAACTTGTTGGTAACTCTGCGGGTTAAGTATTAAAAGCTAATATAATTAACACTCCTAGGTTGCAAGTTAGATACTGCAGAGCAAATTGTCATTATGTTGTCGGCATGTGGAATAATCTGAAGATTCATTTTTGAACTTAAAATTTTAAAGTTTTTCAGCCTCTCTATGGCTTGCTCCACATGTATTCTGACAGGGGCTATTTTCCTTCTTCTTTCCACTTCTCTGGCACTTAACTGTTTTTTTTTCCTCTTGTAAAATCTGGCATAATTAAAGTTGCATTAGGCGACGCTACTTCCTCCCGAAATAAGAAATAGATGAAAAGGGAACTTTGAAAGCCACCGAACACGACAAGTATGAAAATACTGCAGGCTCGGTTTGATTGAGCCTGTTCATGGGCAGTAATGGGAATGCTTATTACTGCCCACGCCCCCTAGCCCCGGGTTGAGCGCAACTCAGTAATTACACCATTAAATAGTACAATTTCGATCCATCCCAAACGATGGTATGCATATGGCGGTGAACATGGAACCTTCAATGAGGTATTTTCAGATTAATACCATTCCATGTTCAGCGGCGTATGGTCCCCAGATAAAATAATGGGTTTGCCCTAAACGAGAAAACAATGGGCGGAACTAAACAGAATAGAATTTTGACAGGGGATCTTAGAATACACAATCAGCCAGTATTTGCTCATCTCTTTCAATCAAATCCAGAAATCCTAAGCGCAGAGTTAAGACCTTAAGTGGAAAAAAGTTATGCTGAAATATAGATTTTGTACTAATGACTACCTACAGGACAATAATTTTGATGGTTAGAAGTGCAGTTCTGCATGCTGTCAAATTCCTTATTATATAAGATTATAAACTGAAAGGGAATATTACAGTGTACTTGGATGTTTAAAAAAGTATCGACTGTCAATTACAATTGCTTAAGAAAGAAATAGAGACTATATGGACCATTTTGTTCGGCATTATATGTTTTGCATAAAATCTGAATAACAATATAGAAGCGTTTCTTTTTTTTTCATATCGGACTGGTGTGCATTGAAAAATGACAACGACTTTAACTGTATTCTTGGTTGTAGCAGTTTGTTTTTTACAAAGTTTAAACATGGCCTTAAGTAAGTCTGAATTCGTAATGGATAACTGCTTTCCAGAAAACAAGAAAACTTGGACATGCAATTATATACCACAATCGATTCCTGCTGGATATTCTAAAATAAGAATAGTTAATTTTAGAAATGGAGAAAGTGCCGTAGTGCTTAATAGTAGAACATTCGGTGTTTATGCAAATTAGATGTTCGGCAACTGACATTTCATACATCGATGAAACGCACGAAAATAACATTCAATCCTTAAGTAGCTTTTTGTCAATAGACGTTATAACTGGAAGAGTGTGAAACTTCATTTACGTCATTTGTCACACTTGAGACTGTCTTTTCACATCGACGGCTGAACGATCAATGATTGGATAAGTCTGTTTAAGGGTTTGGGGGGAAAAAACATTTACATATACTAGAAGTGTTTCCAGACGTGTAAAATAAGATTTATACTTAGTCAAAACTACAATTTGACATAGACTGTGTCATTATTAAAAGAGCAGACAATGAGCAAATTGGATTAAATTGCCAATTTCATTCATCAGTTGGCATTGCAAAACACAAGTTCGTATCTCTTTGCACACTAGATCGCAATTACAGTCACATAATTAAATTTCCTATAACGTGGCTGTCTTGAAACAAGGTCTCAAACTCTTAATATTGTTTTTCAAAAGTATATTGCGCAATAAAATGAGATGAATCAGTCCTACACAAGATCGGTTTTATGATTTTTTATTTAATAGGCTTTCGACGGTTTAACCCTATTCGCAAGACTTCATAGTTCCATTTTCATCTATTTCTTTACATACGCCATTCATAATTGATAAGGATAATTTAAAAAAAAAACACACGCATATAAACATTCAATTTTCTAGAGACTTCGTTAATTAAGGCAGAAAAGTGACTTGTTTTATGAAGTAACGACGGAGCGCGCATTTCCGCGTTTTCTTTGGTGCGGGCTTTATGTCATTCAATTTGTTAAACTTTCGAGGCATGTTATAATTAGTATCTAACACTCGTTATAATGTAATTTAACTCATTATTAAACACGCTGTAATATCATTTTACCGGACCTCGTTATAAACAATCATTTTTTTTTACAATTACCTGATTATAATTCGTTCCAGGTCCGATTTATTTGACAACGTAGAAATACAAGCTGAGTCTTATGATCGTTACTATAAAAGCAAAAAACCCCAAAATATTAATTGGTTCTAATATCTGCGAATGACATAAGGCGACGATTTAGAACAAGGAAGAAAACATTTTGTGTTTTTGTTGTTTTTCTTTTTCTCTCTAATCTTTAATCCACAATGAACATGTTTTGAAATGTATGGTTTTCAAATATAATTCGTGTATTATGTAATAAAGAATGTCGTTTAAATTGAGTTTATTTATATTTGTAGCAGTGTGTTTTTTGCATACCTATAAATTGGTGGTGATTAAGATTATCAGGAACCCCCACACCCAATAAAAAAGACCGGATAACCCTGATGTACGTAATCATCCCCGCATGAAGCCGGAAACCTAATATTTACTGACAACATGACTGACTATATTTACATGTTCAAGCGTTATTTGAAAATGAAGTTCGGTAATATACCATCGGTTATTCAAAAAGGTTCAAATTGCCATATAACCTACATTTACAACAAGTAGTTTGTATGAAAAAGGGATTAAGCTAAGCAGAACTCTTTGTACTCATTGAATTTGTATCATTGCTAAACATCTATGAATATAAGAGGGGACTTAAAATAAAACGGATCATATTGAATTTCTACTATTAAGAGGGAAATACCCTAATTTTTTTCAATCGTGGTTATTGGTTTAAAATCAGTTTTGAAGTCTTTACAATTTGGTCTTTAGTTTGTATGATAAAGGGGTTAAGTTATGAAGCACTCTTTGTACTTAGTGTTCCACATCTACAGATAAAAGAGGGGACATACAATAAGACAGATCATAATTATTAAATTACTACGTAACCAGTAGAGGGAAATACCCTCATTTAATTTGGATTCGTTATTATCGTCGTTTGGTTATAATATCAGCAAAATCTGAACGCGTTCATCTAGAACCAAAAAAAACGATACAAACAAGGGTAGTCGCGTAGCTGAACATACGCGTTTGTTTCCACAAGATTCAACTGGGATAGCCAAGAATGCATTAGATTTCACCATTGTTTTCGAAATTCTCCTGACCAGCAGAGCCTAGCGCCCTGCAGATTTATGAATCCAGATTAAAAGCGAGCCATCTACGCCCCTGCAAGAGGGACAAACTTGATAAGTAAGAGATGTTTAATTCAAATAAGAATATTCAGCTGTAAAGTATTTTAATGCGAAATATATCAATCAGGAATTGTCACATCCGAAAGATACAGCCTCACCGAAAAGCAAAATAGAGAGAAAGAGAGAGCTTGGTTTTAACTAGATGGATGTTCAGTTGAACACTTGTGTCGCCCTCTGGTTCTATGTCGGATTAAAAATGCACGTACAAAAAGGGGCATAATTCCACTTTCACGTCAAGAACTTGGAATCGTCACGAGCGTGTTGTCATGAGTAATATCATTTGAAAGTTTGATGAAGAAATATTGTGAAATGGCAAAGTTAAAGACAAAATTAAGTTTCCGTTCTAAAATAGTACAAAAAGGGAAATAACTCCATCAAATGTGACATTGACCTAAAGAATTTTGCATAATCATGAGCATGTTGTCATAAACAAAATAATTTGAAAGTTTTAAGAACAAATATTGAGAAATCGCAGTTATAGCCAACGTTAAGTTTTCGTGTCAAAATCAAAGTACAAAAAGGGGCATAACTCCATTATAGGTGACCTTGACTTAAAAAGAATTTGACATCTTCACGAGAGTCTTGTCATAAGCAATATATTTGAAAAGTTTCATGAAGAAATTTTAAGAAATGACAAGTTATATCGAACATTAAGTTTTCGTGACGGAAAAGGGGCATAACTCAAACAAATGTGACCTTGACCTAAAGAATTTGGCATCAACGTGACCGTGTTGTCATAAGCAGTATAATTTGAAAGTTTGGTGAAGAAATATTGAGACACGGCAAAGTCATAGCCAACGTTAAGTTTTCGTGACGGACAGACCGACGAACGGACGGGCGAAAGGGCGAAACAAAAATGATCAGTTTCAAAACAGAATCCACAAACAATTAACAAAGAAACCGATGAGTTACCGCATTGGGACGGTCATCAAAAAGTTCTTTCGTGGCTGTTTTACAACGGGATTTCATGTAACTGAATCCAAAGCAAATTCCTAAGGTGTTAAAAGGATCATCTAAAAAGTTATGAATAACACGGAGTTTGAAGAGCTTCAAACGAATTGTTGAGTACATAATTTATCACGCAATCTCTGAATTGAATGAAGTTTAAAATAAAGAATTTTTTAACAGAGCTACTGCTAATCGATGTTTTTATTAGAATTGCACAGGCAATCCAGTTTTACAGTCATGTTCAGACAACAGCTGACATTTTATAAGCCGTTTAAATATGAATACGGATCGAAAACAATGTCTGAAATCCTCATTAGATGAAACATAACAATTCCAAGGGTAAACATTTAGAATTAATAAAAGTAGATGGTTGTTCAATTGAACACTTGTGTCGCCCTCGGGTATTTTTCAGAGTAAAATATTTAAGTACACAAATGGCCATCAAATGTAACCTTGACATAAAGAATTTTACATCATCATTACTTATACGTGTTTTTACGATCGTAATATTTAGATAATGTCATGATATTCAAGATAGTTATCATGTTAATCCGTTCTGTTCTTCTTTCACTAATAATATATGAATTATAAATACAGAAGCTAACAATGTTTAACAATATATTTATATCACTGTATTCTTTAAAAATATTTTTAAAAATTTAAAGCCAGTTATTATAGATTTTAGTTTCTAAATTTTTTTGTTATACCACATTCCATAAAACATTGATTTACTTTCAAACAAAAGTTATTTTCATATGAACAATCGACGGAAAAGTGTTGAAAGTTTTTATTAGGGTTACAGTATTTACAGTTTGGAAAATTATTGACTTTCCAAATATGCAGGTTTTTATTTGTTGGAATGATTCTATGAATCGCTTTGTATTTATGCTGTTTGACTCGGTTATCAACCAAATCTTCATTTATTAATATGTAATAGAATGATTTCCAATGAATTTCTTTCCTAAACCGGATTTCCCAGTAGATATAAATGTATGTTTTTTCAAATTTTTGTTCTAGATAATTGTAAAAATCTTTATTAGCAATTGTTAAAATGTTTCTTTTTGGTACTTTTAATTCTAATAATGTGTTGATATAGGATCTTCTTGAAATTTGTGATTTTAAAATTGTCTTCCATGCGCGATGTATAGCTGTTCTTACTGATTTTATTTCAGAGATTCAATTTGATTCGTCTTTAATTTGATTTATTATCTTCATCTCATCTATATCGCTGTAACTGTTAATAATATCATTTACAAATATTAGAAATTAGAAATATAAGCCTTTTAAAAATTAAGGCACGCCCATTTTATTTAATAAATCTATTACCCCAGATTATTTGTTTTCTGGTATTCATAAATGTGTTAGGTTTTTCAATATGTTTTATTTTTGTAGTTCAATCAATGATTCAATGATGTTTTGATAGAACAACGGAAGCGTATACTTTATTTTAGGTAATGATTTCAATTAATCTATATTCATGTCAAAAACTAAAAAATCTTTGTCGTATTGATTTAAGTAGAACAAAGAAAAATATGAGATTCCAAGAGGCTTTTGCGTTTTCTACGAGCGTTTTATTCCATTTTATTTTCAAAAAAGTAATATATGCATATCAGTGATCGCCACACTCAAAAACACAGCCTCCCCACATAGCGAAAAAGAAGAGAGGAAGAGAAAGTGCATGTTTGTCAATTCAAATAGGACGCCACTTACAATTAACAAAAACGAGAATATTTGGGGATACCGTCTTGGAACGGTCAGTGGCAAAACGAATTGCCACTGGAGGTTTAAACCAGGTTCAAGGGTGCACCAACCTCACACTTGCCCCAACAGGTTCACATATCACAAAACAAGCACAATTTGTCTTAATGAAATAACTCCAACCCAGCTATTAAATTAACAATGTTGCATGCAAAAGCACACACACACATATAAAACTTAAGAAGCTAATAACATTGAAAAGCCGAAGGGGCGGGTACTCAATGACTATACCGAGACCAGAGTACCTGAAGTCGTATCTGCGAAAACACGATGACAGGGATAAAAGAAACAAATCGAGCTTCTAGGTTCTTCCAAAAACGATTTCTTTATAAACCTTCAAAATGATTGTGCCATACTTAAATCGAATCGGCGTCCGAATTTGCACCGATTAAGACGGTCATTTTAATTTTCTCGCATTTCCCTCTCCATAGAAATTCGAACAATAATTTATTAATTTTATTGAAAAAACATTTTGGTACCAACATTGTTTGATTGTTTGAAAATCGATTCTTTATCCAATCAATTTGTATTACATACGGCAAGAGACAACGTTAGTGATGTATTGGTTTATGCCTGTCTCTCAAATTTAAGTTCTAACTATGAAGAAATGTTTTATAATTCGATCACCGCTATGTGTTTTAGTACACGGTTTTAGTTGCCTGATATTTTGTTTGAAACAATCCTTGCTTTCGTCGACAATTTACAATTTCTACGATGATATATTTAAGCTAAATTAAAAATGCTAATGTTATATGAAGCACGTTAAGTGAAAATGTGCCTTATAAATACAATTGCAATTTTTATTCTTTTAATATGCATTTTCATTACAGTAACTGTCTATGAACAGGCTCAATCAAACCGAGCCTACATTATTTTCATCTTTGTCGTGTTCGATGGCTTTCAAAGTTATACGAACCGGGTTTGAAATTTCCAACAGAAATACGTACTGCTTTTTAGCCATTAGAAACATGTTATTCTTGTGTAAATATGCATTAAAAAGTAAAGATATATACTTAATGAAATAAGAAACGAATATATTTCGTGTTTAAAGAAGTTGCGTTTTAAATTTCTTTAAGTAAATAATGGAATTAATGGTAATTGTCTGTTCCAAATATAACCCTAGGTTTGTTCAACAACCGATCCTAGCACGATATTCTTCAATGTTCTGCATGATTAATTCGTTTATTCATTCGATAATATGGTGAAAGGATTCCAAAAAGTTTATGACACGACAAAAGATTTAAATTAGGAAAAACGTTTTGAGAACATTGTAGTTATGCATTGGCAAACTGTTAATCTAATTAGGCGGAAAAATTGCTGAAATATAGATTTTGAACTTATTACTGCCAACGTGTGGATAACTTTAATGGTTCGAGGTTAAGGTTTAGGTGATATAGGATTTCGTATATATAAGATTATAAAATGAAAGGGAATATTAGTGCTTTGATGTTTAAAAAATGTATCGAGTGGTTGTCAACTTCAACTGCTAAAGAAAGAAATATAGACTATATGGACTATTTTGTTCAGAATTATATATTTTATATAAAATCAGAATAACAATATAGAAAAGTTTCTTTTAAATCGGACTGGTGAGCATTCAAAAATGAAATCTACTTTAACTGAATGCTTGGTTGTAGCAGTTTGCTTTCTACACAGCGCAAACATGGCTTTCTGTAAGTCTGAATACGAAATGGATAACTGCTTTAAAGAAAACAACAAAACTTGGACATGCAATTATATTCCACAATCGATTCCTCCCGAATATTCTAATATTAGAATAGTTAATTTTAGAAAAGACAAAAGTCCCGTAGTGCTTAATAGTAACACATTCAGTGATACGTCGTGGACAGATGTGAAGTATTTAGAAATGAAGGACGATCGAACCGATTTCTCGCTGTACAGCCTAATGACGTCGAATTGTTTCAGCGGAATGAAAAATTTGCAAGAATTGAAAATCGGTGTTAAACGTTATAATTTTGATACAGATGATACATTAGCCGGAATACCAACACTTAAAATTTTGGATTTACGCGGATCTACAAACCTTCCGTTTGACGATGTTTATAAGCAATTTACCAAGTCTGGAAATCTTCCGCAATTACAGAAGCTTGTTATGAGAGGAATAGGAACGTATGTATCTTATGAAACACGCCTTGATTTTAGCTTCTTTCATGCTCTCGGAACCCGTAATATCACTCATCTGGACATCGGAGGAATGAGGATTAATTATCTGAATGCTTCCGCATTGCTGACTGAGTTGCCGACTTTAAAGCAAGTTAATTTATCCTACTCACATATCGAAGACATAACTGGCTCTATTACATCACAAGAATACACAAATCGCATACAGTCAATGGATATAAGCTATGTGCAGTTTCCTTCGTATTTTCTAAACGTTTTGCCCGGAAATATGGTCGTTTCAAATAGAAATATTGAAATAACGCCTGACAAGTACCTATTTTTAAAAACATTCTTTGCACCGGAAGTAATGAATATTACTGGTATAGTAAAACAAGTTCACACTGATACAACTTTGTGGTTTCATAATATAACATTTGTGTTTCCAAAAGAAGTCCAATCAGCTTTGCTTGCCAAACAGAACGTTAAAAGGTCGTTAGTTTTCAGGGAAAACGGATTAAGATATGCAGATATTCAAGTCATGTTGCCCGGGGATTTATTTGAATCTTTAATTAGCCTGGATCTGTCCGCAAATGGTCTCGAAATGTTGCACCCGTCAATGTTGGCCATTGCACCAAATTTAGAAATTGTTAATCTCTCTGAAAACGAATTAGGCATGATGTTTTCGAACCTAGTTGATATTTCTTCACGGCTGTTTGCAAACCTTGTTCATCTTCGTTTAATCAACTTGTCCGACAACAAAATACGCTTTGTTCCAAACGATTTGTTCATCGAAAATTCTAAACTTGAGATCATTGATCTTTCTAAAAACAGACTTGAACAAATTTACTTTTCTTTAAGAAACGTACAGAATTTAAAAGTACTTAATGTAAGCGAAAATTACATTTATAATTTGGACGAAATTTCTCTTAATAATTTAAACAGCATTCCTTGTGGGGTTGAAAAGTGTCCCAGAGTTAGTGCGGGAAAAGCAACGGTTGATTTTGATTTAAACCCACTAGCATGTTCCACGTGTAAAGCAAAACAATTTGTTGAATTGATAATAACGACAAAGTCAGTTAAGACTATACCGGAAACACTTTTTTGCAAAGGCAGTAACGAAATGCTTGTACCGATTGACGAACACGCTCTAATATCAGTTCATTATATATGCCGGGTACCAATGCTAATAACAGTTTCATGTGTGTCAGCAGCAGTATTTGTACTCATTGCCATTGTATCATTGTTCCTCATCTACAGACACAAGAAGAGACTTAAAACAAGAAAGGACAGATTAAATGCGATTGATAAACTGCGTGAAGGTCAAGGAAATTACGAATTTGTAGTTTTTGTATCGTTCAGCAGCGATGACCATCGATTCGTATCTGAAATGTGCTGAAACCACTAAATGACAATCTCCAGATAATTACAGGCGTAGAGAGAAATCTTGTGTGCACCGGAGATTTGGGTTTCCGACCAGGTTTTCATTTGCATGATGAAGTGGTACGATGTCATCAAAGATCGTCTGTTTTTCTTGCAGTAGTGTCAGACAACTTCTGTGAAAGTGACTATTGTCAAAGTGAATTCGATCAGGCGATTGTTAATAAGAAACCAGTTTTGCTGATGTTGAAAGAGCATGTTGACGAAAGGAACATGTCTCCAGCTATGCAAGACCTCTTCAAAAGGAACGCACGAATTCTTTGGACAGAAGAAAATGGACGTTACGTTGTCCACCCTTCTTGGGAAGACATTTGTCTTGCAATCTTGGACAGGATTGAATTAGATACATAGACACTATTTATCCCCTGTGTCACTGTGTCTCTACAAACGAAAAACGTGTTTTTATTGCCTGCATATTGTAGACGTCAGAGGAGAGGGTGCTTTTGTGATATTTTAGGCATTAAAGTTGTAACTATATTAAGACAGAACAAACCATTATCAATGATTGTTCATATTTAGTGTTTAACTTTTTTGAGAATGTATAAAACATGTTATATTTACCACAAAATGCATACTTGGCAATGTCGTCTGCTCAACTTTATGACGTCATTTCGTGAACTTCCCAAAGACACTTTATTGCGACATGCGTCTTATTAAAATGTAGCTTTTTGTCAATGGACGTTATAACTGGAAGAGTGTGAAACTTCATTTACGTCATTTGTCACACTTGAGACTGTCTTTTCACATCGACGGCTGAACTATCAATGATTGGATAAGTCTGTTTTAGGGTTTTGGGGGAAAAACATTTACATATACTATAAGTGTTTTCAGACGTGTAAAATAAGATTTATACTTAGTCAAAACTACAATTTGACTTGGACTGTGTCATTATTAAAAGAGCAGACATGGGTCACATTTCGTTAATACAGTTTGTATTACAGTCCGACAATTATAGCATTTTATTCTTATATTTATATTGTATCAAATTATCGTTGTGTTATATTTTTGCACAATTCAATGGACATTACCAAACGCTATGGAGGTTACCGCGCTATTTGGCTACATTTGGAGTTACTTGACTCGGTGTTTTCGTCGCCGTGGTTCAATTCCCTGTCTGACTCTACAGGAGAAAGATTATACAAGATATTATAACTTTCTTCCCAATCATATTGTAAATATTCACGATGTATTGTATATGTGAATTTATCGAAGTAATAAATATTGTTTAAAACAAACAACAGTTTACGACCTGTGCTACATGAATCGCTATAAATTTCATTAGCATGTTACCTTACGCATGGAGGTTTTCAATCACGTTCACGCATTTTATATTTTTCAATAAACGTTTAAGTATTGTTTCCTCTAGTTGGATTTTAAAAAAATTACAATTAAAAGGAGAAGAAAATGTTTATTAAATACTTATATTTTCCAGAATAGTTATAAACAATTAATGTTTTGTGAAATACATGTACATGTAATACTAAAAAATGTACGATGTGGATAAAGGATAAAACTAAATGAGTTCACAAAATTCAGACACACTTTATTCCAAACCTGCAATATTTTCATATTTGTCGTGTTCTTTGGCTTTTAAAATTCTCTTTCCATCTATTTCAATATCACAGTAGAATTGATTCTGTCGTGTGGAGGCTGTAAAAAGTCTTCCCGTACATTCAATTAGTGCTGTTATCGGTAACGTCCTTTGAAGTTCGTTGAGCACGATACTTAGTATGTGCTATGCAAATAGCACTTCAAAAATTACTTTTTAAAAATATTTCGGCAGCAGTTTATAAATGTGGATGGTTTCAATATCCCAGACAATATTGATTCGGAAATTGTTCGTCACCTCAACGATATACTTTCTGCTTTTCAAATTTTGCCTTTGGCGTTGTCTGTGATATGCAGGATTTATATCCTTAGATCCCCTGTCAAAATTCTATTTTGTTTAGTTACGCCCATTGTTTTCTCGTTTAGTGCAAACCTATTCTTTTATCTGGGGACCATAAGCCGCTGAACATGGAATGGTATTAATCTGAAAATACCGCATTAAAGGTTCCATGTTCACCGACATATGCATACCACCGTTTGGGATGGATCAAAATTGTACTGCTTATTGGTGTAAATATTGAGTTGAGCTCAACCCGGGTCTAGGCGGTGTGGGCAGTAATATGCATTTCCAATACTGTCCATGAAATGGATCAATCAAACGGAGCCTGCAATATTTTCATATTTGTCGTGTTCGGTTGTTTTTCGTGTTCCATTTTCATCTATTTTATTGTAAAGATATATGCAACCTTAAGAAATGTTCTTTTTTTAGAAAAAAACTGCGTCTTAACTAAACAAACACAGATTATGACATGGCCTTTTTCGGATTACTCAGGCATACGACGATGTGACGTGCGATTAAATGATTCAAAATGAGCAAATTGGATTAAATTGCCAATTTCATACATCAGTTGGCATTGCAAAACACAAGTTCGTATCTCTTTGCACACTAGATCTCAAATACAGTCACATAATTAAATTTTCTATTACGTGGCTGTCTTGAAACAAGGTCTTAAACTCTTCATATTTTTTCTAAAGTATATTGCGCAATAAAATGAGATGAATCAGTCCTACATATAGATCGGTTTTATGATTTTTTATTTAATAGGCTTTTGACGGTTTAACCCGATTCGCAAGACTTCATAGTTCTATTTTCATCTATTTCTGTACATACGGCATTCATAAATAATCAAGAAATTGATAAGGATTTTTTGAATTGTAAAATACTTTCAAACACACACACACACACACACGCACGCACGCACGCACGCACGCACGCACACACATACACATTCAATTTTCTAGAGGATTCGTTATTAAAGGCAGAAAAGTGACTTATTTTATGAAGTTACGCCGGAGCGGGCTTTATGTCACTCTATTTGTTAAACTTTCGAGGCATGTTATAATTAGTAACTAACACTCGTTATAATGTAATTTAAAACATTATTAAACACGCTGTAATATCAATTTACCGGACCTCGTTATAAACAATCATATTTTTACAATTACCTGATTATAATTCGTTCCAGGTCCGATTTATTTGACAACGTAGAAATACAAGATGAGTCTTATGATCGTAACTATAAAAGCAAAATACCCCAAAATATTAATTGGTTCTAATATTTGCGAATGACATAAGGCGACGATTTAGAACAAGTAAGAAAAAAAATTGTGTTTTTGTTGTTTTTCTTTTTCTCTCTTGTCTTTAATCCACAATGAACATGTTTTGAAGTGTATGGTTTTCAAATATAATTCGTGTATTATGTAATAAAGAATGTCGTTTAAATTGAGTTTATTTATATTTGTAGCAGTGTGCTCTTGCAAACCTATAAATTGGTGGTGGTTGAGCTAATCAGGAATCCCCACCCCCAATAAAAAAGACCGAATAACCCTGATATACGGAATCATCACCGCATGAAGCCGGAAACCTTATATTTACTGACAACATGACTGACTATATTTACATGTTCAAGCGTTATTTGAAAATAAATTTCGGTTATATACCATTGGTTATTCAAAAAGAAGTTCAAATTGCCATATAACCTACCTTTACAACAAGGTCTTAGTTTGTACAGAAAAAGAGATTTAGTTATAATAAGCAGAACTCTTTGTACTCATTGAATTTGTATCATTGCTATACATCAATGAATACAAGAGGGGACTTAAAATAAAATGGATCATATTGAATTTCTACTAGTAAGAGGGAAATACCCTAAATTTTTGTAATCGTGGTTATTGGTTTAAAATCAGTAGCGAAGTCTTTACAATATGGTCTTTAGTTTATACGATAAAGAAATTAAGTTATGAAGCACTCTCTGTACTCAGTGTTCCACGCCTAAAGATAAAAGAGGGGGCATAAAATAATACAGATCATAATTAGTAAATTACTACGTAACCAGTAGAGGGAAATACCCTGATTTTTTTTAGATTCGTCATTATCGTCGTTTGGTTATAATATCAGCGAAATCTGAACGCGTCCATCTAGACCAGAAAAAAGATACAAACAAGGGTAGTCGCGTAGCTGCCCGAACGCGTTTGTTTCCACATGATTCAACTCGGAAAGCCAAGAATGTATTAGATTTCAACATTGTTTTCTAAATTCTCCTGACCAGCAGATCATGGCTCCTTGCACATTTATGAATCCAGATTAAAAGAGAGCCATCTACGCCCCTGCGAGTAGGACAAACTTGATAAGTGAGAGATGTTTAATTCAAATGAGAATATGTTCCTCGTGCAACATCTTACGGGGTTTATATCTCACAGCTTGTTCGCTTTTCAAGAGCTTGCAACGATGTGAATGATTTCAATGAACGTAATCTTTGCATTACAGAAAAACTATTAAAACAAGGTTATCGGTATCACAAATTAAGGAAAACCTTTTGCAAGTTTTATCGCCGATACCCAGATCTAATTCATAAATACAGGTGCAGTTTAAAATCACTATTGCAACAAGGTATTTCACAGCCATTTTTTTAGATTTAATATATAAACTTTAAGAAGATAAAAGGTAATGTTAATTTCTCCCGGTTATTCGTAAAAACCATCTGTAAATTTAAAAAGAAAGGTTACCTACATGATATTTTACAGCTCTCTGCAGGCCTGGGGATTAACCCATCTACAGTTGATCATCATGCTTACCTCTTTGGTTGCACGACGGTGGCAGGGGTTTAAGAGTTTATGAAGGTTTATGGGGAAATCATTTCTTAAAAGAACCTAGAAGGTCGATTTGTTTCTTTTATCCCTGTCATCGTGTTCTTGCTGATTTTACTCCAGGTGCTCTGGTCTCGGTAAGATCATTGAGTACCCGCCATTCGGCTTTGCAATGCTATTAGCTTCTTATGTTTTATATGTTTGTGTGCTTTTGCGTGCAACATTGTTGAGCCGATGGGTGGGTTGGAGTTATTTCACCAAGACAACTTGTACTTGTTTTGTGATACGAGAACCTGTTGGGGCAAGTGTGAGGTTGGTGCACCCTAGAACCTGTTTTAAACCCCCAGTGCCAATTTGTTTTGCCACTGACCGTTACAAGGCGGTATCCCCAAAGGTTCTCTTTTTTGTTAGTTGTTTGTGGCGTCCTATTTGAATTGACATACTTATAACAAACATGCTCTCTCTCTCTCTCTTCCTCTTCTTTTTCGCTGCATGGGGAGGCTGTGTTTTGTGAGTGGGGCGATTCCTGATATCCATATATTACTTTTTTAACTAGATGGATGTTCAGTCGAACACTTTGTGTCGCCCTCTGGTTCTATGTCGGAATAAAAATAACGTACAAAAAGGGGCATAATTCCACCTTGACGTCAAGTCAAGAACTTGGAATCATCACGAGCGTGTTGTCATGAGTAATATCATTTGAAAGTTTGATGAAGAAATATTGTGAAATGGCAACGTTAAAGCCAAAATTAAGTTTTCGTTCTAAAATAGTACAGAAAAGGGAAATAACTCCATCAAATGTTGTATATTCATGAGCATGTTGTCATAAACAATAATTTGAAAGTTTTAAGAACAAATATTGAGAAATCGCAGTTATAGCCAACGTTAAGTTTACGTGTCAAAATCAAAGGTACAAAAAGGGGCACAACTCCAACAAATGTGAACTTGACCTAAAGATTTGGCATCAACGTGACCGTGTTGTCATATGCAGTATAATTTGAAAGTTTGGTGAAGAAATGTTGAGACATGGCAAAGTCATAGCCAACGTTAAGTTTTCGTGACGGACAGACCGACGAACGGACGGGCGAAAGGGCGAAACAAAAACGATCAGTTTCAAAACAGAATCAACAAACAATTAACAAAACTTAGAAACCCATGAGTTACCGCATTGGGACGGTCAGGTGTTAATTCGTAAGGTGTTAAAAATTTATGAATAACACGGAGTTTGAAGAGCTTCAAACGAAATTGTTGAGTACATAATTTATCACGCAATCTCTGAATTGAATGAAATTTAAAATAAAGAATTTTTTAACAGAGCTACTGCTCAGGGCTATCCGATCAACCTTTTGCGGGGTTGTCCCGGTTAGCTCAATTGGTTGCGTCGCAGGAATTGAAGGGCTAGGCGCTGTCGCCCTGACGGTGCGGGTTCGCTCCCAGCTAGAGGCACTATCATTTTAAAGAATATCATCTACATTTTTTTAGTATTATTAAAATGGCAAGTTTTTGACAAAGTTATGTATAATTGGCTTATAAATGTATTTTTAAGATCGTAATATTTAGATAATGTCATGATATACATGTACGTATTCAAGATAATTATCAGGTTAATCTGTTCTGTTCAGCTTTCACTAATAATATATGAATTGTAAATACAGAAGCTAACATAGCTTAACAATATATTTATATCACTGTATTCTTTAAAAATATTTTTAAAAATTTAAAGCCAGTTATTATAGATTTTAGTTTCTAAAATTTTTTGTTATAGCACATTCCATAAAACATTGATTTACTTTCAACCAAAATTTATTTAGATATGAACAATCGACGGAAAAGTGTTGAAAGTTTTTAATAGGGTTACAGTATTTACAGTTTGGAAAATTATTGACTTTCCAAGTATGCAGGTTTTGATTTGTTGGAATGATTCTATGAATAGCTAAATGTATTTATGCTGTTTGACTCTGTTATCAACCAAAACTTCATTTAATATGTAATAGAATGATTTCCAATGAATTTCTTTCCTAAACAGGATTTCCCAGATATAAATATATGTTTTTTTCAAATTTTCGTTCTAGATAATTGTAAAAATCTTTATTAGTCATTGTTAAAATGTTTCTTAATGGTACTTTTAATTCTAATAATGTTTTGACATAGGATCTTCTTGAAATTTGTGATTTTAAAATTGTCTTCCATGCTTGATGTATAGCTGTTCTTACTGATTGTATTTCAGAGATCCAATTTGATTCGTCTTTAATTTGATTTATTATCTTCATCTCATCTATATCGCTGTAATTGTTAATAATATCATTTACAAATATTAGACCTGCTTCTATCCAGCTTTTAAAAATTAAGCAACGCCCATTTTATTTAATAAATCGATAACCCCAGATTATTTGTTTTCTGGTATTCATAAATGTGTTCGGTTTTTCAATATGTTTTATTTTTGTAGTTCAATCAATGATTCAATGATGTTTTGCTAGAACAACGGAAGCGTATACTTTATTTTAGGTAATGATTTCAATGAATCTAAGTTCATGTCAAAAACTAAAAAAATCTTTGCCGTATTGATTTAAGTTGAACAAAGAATAATATGAGTTTCCAAGATGCGTTTGCTTTTTCTACGAGCGTTTTAATCCATTTTATTTTCAAAAAAGTAATATATGCATATCAGGAACCGCCACTCTCAAAAACACAGCCTCCCCACGTAGCGAAAAAGAAGAGAGGAGGAGAAAGAGCATGTTTGTCAATTCAAATAGGACGCCACTTACAATTAACGAAAAAGAGAATATTTGGGATACCGCCTTGGAACGGTCAGTGGCAAAACGAATTGCCACTGGAGGTTTAAACCAGGTTCAAGGGTGCACCAACCTCACACTTGCCCCAACAGGTTCACATATCACAAAACAAGCACAAGTTGTCTTAATGAAATAACTCCAACCCAGCTATTAAATTAACAATGTTGCATGCAAAAGCACAAACACATATACAACATAAGAAGCTAATAACATTGAATAGCCAAAGGGGAGGGTACTCAATGACCTTAACGAGACCAGAGTACCTGGAGTCGTATCAGCGAGAACACGATGACAGGGATAAAAGAAACAAATCGAGCTCTTAGGTTCTTTCAAAAACGATTTCCCTATAAACCTTCAAAAGGATTTTGTAAAACTTTCAATATCTGTCATACTTAAATCGGCATCCGAATTTGCACCGATTAGGCCGGTCACTTTAATTTTCTCGCATTTTCCTCCCCATAGAAATTCGAACAATAATTTATTAATTTTATTGAACAAAAATTTTGGTACCGACATTGTTTGATTGTTTTAAAATCGATTCTTTATCCAATCAATTTGTATTACATACGGCAGGAGACAACGTTAATGATGTATCGGTTTATGCCTGTCTCTCAAATTTAAGTTCTAACTATGAAGAAATGTTTTATAATTCGATCACCACTATGTGTTTTGGTACACAGTTTTAGTTGCCTGATATTTTATGTTTGAAACAATCTTTGCTTTCGTCGACAATTTTCAATTTCTACAATGATATATTTAGGCTAAATTTAAAATGATAATGTTATATGAAGCACGTTAAGTGAAAATGTGCCTTATAAATACAGTTATAGTTTTTTTTTTCTTTTAATATGCTTTTTCATTACAGTAACTGTCTATGAACAGGCTCAATCAAACCGAGCCTGCAATATTTTCATATTTGTCGTGTTCGATGGCTTTCAAAGTTACATGTTATTCTAGTGTAAAAATGCATTAAAAAGTAAAGATATATACTTAACGAAGTTAGAAACGAATATATTTCGTGTTTAAAGAAGTTGCGTTTCTAATTTCTTTAAGTAAATAATGGAATAAATGGTAATTGTCAGTTCCAAGTATTACCATAGGTTTGTTGAACAACCGATTCTAGCATGATATTCTTCAATGCTCTGCATGATTAATTCGTTTATTCATTCGATAATATGGTGATAGGATTCCAAAAAGTTTATGACACGACAAAAGATTTAAATTGGGAAAAACGTTCTGAGTACTTCATAGTTACGCATTGGCAAACTGTTAATCTAATTAGGCGGAAAAAATGTTGAAATATAGATTTTGAACTTATTACTGCCAACGTGCGGATAACTTTAATGGTTCGAGGTTAAGGTTTAGGTGATATCGGATTTCTTATATATAAGATTATAAACTGAAAGGGAATATTAGTTCTTTGATGTTTAAAATTTGAAAACAAATAATTGGTGTTATTGTCATTTTTTTCTTGGAAAAACGTTTATTAAACACTGCTTATTGGACTTTCTCCAGTAATTCGTCGTTTTTCGTCTGTTTTCAAATGCGTTGTTCCTGTAAATTCGTGGCCCGTACGATTGGTGTTGTTGGCGAGATGTGGATTCATTTTTTCATGGGAAACTCTGGAAAATAAACGAGAAAAAAACACTTCATTAAAAAAATAAACTTTGGCTGACTCCAAAATGACATAATTTGAAACAGGTCTGCAAAAGCAATAATAATTGTGACAGAAGAGTGACACATATTGCTTAAAAACAAGGTTTTGTGAAATAAAATTACTGCTCCACATTTTTTGTGACTGAATAAAAGCGGAAAAAGAATTAAATCTGTTGTTGTAAACCCGTCAATAGAGAATAACAAGGTTACTGTCTTGCGATATAATCATGTTATCATTCGAGGCCAAAATGGGGAGGGGAAGGGCGAGGCTCTGCCGAGATTTTTAACAATATCCTGATGATATACGATACTTAAAACTTTTTTAAAGTTTATTTTACAGTGTTTTTTGGCACCATTTTGCGAAGGGAAATACTACAAATTTTTCACTGAAATTGAGAATTTCAACTTCATTAATCAAATGTTGATAAAAAATATTTTTAAAGAGTCTACAGATTGATCACCAATCACCCAAATTAAATTTCAGGCTTTAATGTGATTTTTCAACATAAGCAAGTTTATTGTAATATAATAAGCAACTACAGCGATATCGAATCGTACTCGATGAACATGTCAGAGGGTCAGTTTGTCAAGATTGAACTGGACACTGCCTGCCGATAGGGTCAGCGGGTACAATCACTGTATCGGCCTGTTATCGCTGTGGTTACAATAATTATATAACTTTGTTATTAACGGTAGCTTTGTAATCAGTATGGGTTCTACATTTATACTGGGCGAGCAAAGCTCTCCAGTGCGCAGTCTTAGTAGCTCGTCCGAGCGACCACGACGAGGGTTCCTGGGCCGACACACACTTACATTTTGTTAGTGTTCTTCTTTTGGTAGCATAACGCTACAAACGTCTTTGTGGTGCCGTCTGACCAGAGATTCGACTGGGAGAACGCAACGCCAAGCCGGAGAGTAAAAATGGTCAGTTGTACTATTTTTTGTTCCAAGGGCCTAGCCTGAACTTGTTATAATGGATTTGGCACAGGCAATTAATTCGCTTAACGAAAAATTAGGTCGCGTCGGTCTGTCTGATATTATTAAAACTTTTAACGGTGATCAGACAAAATTTAATTCATGGATAAAAAGTATAAACAAATGCGCTGTCATTAACAATATTCCGGACGAAAAGAAAATTCAATTAGCATTTCAATTTAGTAGTGATAAAGTTTCGGATTTTATTCAAAAGCACTAAGAAAACAATCAAGAAATTACTTGGGCAGAACTTAAGGCGGAGCTAGAGTCGCGTTTTGATGAAGTTAAAAATAAAGAACTAAAATTTGCCGAACTTACAAGAATAAAACAACATCAAGGGGAAAATGTCCAAAATTTCGCGGACAGAATTATGGCACTGGCCGAGGAGGCCTATGAGGGAATCGGCGATGGGTTACAGGTCGTCGAACAACAATTAATTATGTTTTTTTACAGAAGGGTTAATACAGCCTTCTGTTAGAGCGCGAATTAAAAGGCGGTCTCAGTTTGATGGCGCGATCGCTCAAGAGAACACTCGCGACGACAGACAGTTAGAACCGATGGAGGTTAATCATACTCGCCGACAGCATAAAAGCTGTTCATATTGCCGTCGATCAGGTCATGTCATAAGTGAATGCCGCGTGCGACAAAAGTCGCAAATCAACGAAGTTCGTGAGGCCGTAAGAAATACAAATAATGGCTCTACAAAGGGTAGATGCTGGTTTTGTGGTCGGCAAGGACATTTTCAGTCTGAGTGCCGCGACTGGAAAAATCTCCAGGGCACAAATCAAAACAAAAAATATAGGGGTCAGGAAAACTAGGTCGTTTTCACCATAAAGAGGTCGATGGTAGGAAACGTAAAGGAGACTTGCAAGCAATTCACAATTTAAACCATTTTAAAGATATTCCAAGTTCATGTTTAGTTAATATTGGCAAATTAAAAGTGCGCACTCTCATTGATACATGTGCATCATTTTCTGTGCTGCACAAACGAATATATGATTCTTTGCATGTAAAACCGCGACTACAAAAGACCAATCTAGGAAGTCAGTAACAGGCACATCGCTTAACGTTGTTGGATATGCCGAAATAAAGCTAAAAATAAACAATCTACACCTGATACACAATTTTGTAATTGCCGATAACTTATCACGTAATGCAATCATTGGACGAGATTTTCTTGCCGCGAACAGCTGTCGAATCTATTATGATCTTAATAGCATTAAGATTAAAGATATCATAACAAGATGAACGTTGCATTGCGTCAATAATCCGTCTCAATAAATCAACAATTATAAAACCTCAAAGCATAAATCAACTGCAAGGAAGACTCAAACATAATCCGAGTTTAGAAATAAACACTGACTATCAAGTCTGCGAAATCTCATCTGGGTTCTTACATCAAGAAGTGTGTTTACTTGTTACACCTACACTGGTACATGTTAACAACAACAGGACTGTTCCTGTCATTTTGACAAATCAATCAAACAAAACTATAAAGTTAAAACGAGGTTGTGTCCTAGGGCAACTCCAGAGTACAAATAATTTTTGTGTTGAGTCCATCTTAAATAATAATGATGATGATGATTTGTGTTTAACGAATTCGTGCCCAAAACCTTCGCAGCCGTTTAATGCCAGTGAAATTAGAACTTCAAAGAAACATCTCCAGTTAGTGATGAATCTTGTTCAAAAGAATCAGGATATATTTTCTAAATCTAAGTTCGATATAGGTAAAGTTCCCGGTGTCTCGGTAAAAATCCCAACAGATAATTGTCAACCAATTAAGCAAAGACCGTACAGATTACCATTTACGCAACACGCAGAATTGAAGAGAAAGTTGGATCAAATGATAGAGTCTGAAATTATTCAGCCTAGCAATTCCGCGTGGGCAGCCCCCGCACTTTTAGTAGACAAAAAGGATGGCTCAAAAAGATTGGTAATAGATTACAGAAAGTTAAATGAGCATATTCTTCCATCAAGTTTCCCATTGCCGCAAATTGATGATATACAAGCTTTATTGAAAAGTGCTAAGTACTATATGTCATTTCCAGTGAAGGCATAAGACCAGATAGCAAAAAGGTTGAATCTTTAAAATCGCTCAAATCCCCTTCCAATATCAGAGAAGTAAGAGCATTTTTAGGCATGTCGGGTTTTAACAGAAAGTTTATACGAAATTATGCTGACATTGCACTTCCCTTAGCAAAGTTAACGCAGAAAAATACACCGTTTTCCTGGACAGATGCTTGTCAACAAAGCTTTGATAACATAATAGACCAATTGACTATATTACCTACACTAAGTCACCCAGGCATAAACAAACCGTATGGTATTTATTCAGATGCGTCAGATTACGCCATAGGTGCTGTGCTGGTACAATCGCCCACGGGCAAAACAGAAGATGAACGGCCTATTTATTTCATAAGTAACAAATTGTCTAGATCGCAACGAAAATACAGTACAATTCTAAAAGAGGCTTTCGCTATAAACTTTGCGCTTCAAAAACTAGACTGTTACCTACACGGTGCTAGGTTTACAATTAAGACTGACCACAAGCCGCTAACGCACTTGTTAACCTCAAATTTCGATAACAAGCAATTACAACGATATGCGCTCAATATCTCTTGTTATAACTGCACTATTGAATACATACCAGGTAAACAAAATCAAGTTGCAGACTTGTTATCCAGAGCCGTTGGGGGCAATTTATCTGATAAAGACAGCGATGACCAGTACGTTGTTGCGGCAATCAATAACAGTGCAATCGATCCGAAGCAATTGGTCAATGGTCAGAACAAATTATCTCACCTAGATTATGCAATCCCCGACAAATTAGTTCAATTAAATATGGCGGAGGAACAGCAAAAGGATCCAATCATTGCTAAATTTATGTTAAAGCTTCAAAATAACCAGGTGTCCGCTATCGAATCCAGAAAGTTCTTAATCAAGATTAACCTTCTCTATTTCATTTCAAATGCTGATGATGAACCTATTTTAAGAGCCTACGTTCCATCTCATTTAAGGGAACTGGTAATGCAGGGTTATCATGATTTTGGTCATCCAGGGGTTAACCGCTCTTATGCAACAATAAAAAGACATTATTACTGGCCTAAGTTATTTAACGAATTAAATAGCTATGTGGAAAAATGTGTGCCCTGCCAGATGGTCAATATGAAAGCGATCAAGGCACCGCTCAAAGAGCCCGAGTTACCAAAATATCCATTCGCGGAATTAAGTGTTGATATCCAAGGCCCTATGCATCCTCCAACAATTAGCTCTAACAAATACCTTATTTGCTTTGTGTGTCAGCTGACAGGATGGCCGGAAGTTTTTGCTAGTCCTGATATGACAACGGAAACTATATTAAATCTATTCTTTGAACACATTTTGTGCCGGTACGGCGCAGTCCTCCGTATCACGACAGATAATGGAAGTCAGTTTTGACCGAAATTCACTGATAAGATGAATCAATTAAATATACAACATATTGAAAGTACCCCGTATCACCCTAGCGGAAATGGCAAAAATGAGAGATCGCATGCAAAATTTAACAGCATCCTTACAAAACTGGTCATAGATAATGTCAATGACTGGGATATTGTTCTCAATATCGCATTGGCGGGAATGAGATTCAGTGTTACCGAGAGCGCGAAGTATAGTCCTTTCTATATGGTACTTGGGCGCGACGCTGTACTTCCTGTGGACAATCTATTGGGTACGCGCTTGCCGTGTTATGGTGACGAATTTCATAAGTACATGCTTTCCAGAAACCACGAGATATATCGCAGTGTGTTTCAAAATCTAAGAGATTCGCGAAAACGCAGAAATAAACATGCAAACAAACATGCCAAACTTGTAGATTTTCAAGTGAATGATGCTGTTTATTACAAAACCTTCCATAGAAATTCTAAACTCCAGCCTAAATGGATCCCATACTTTAGAGTTAAGGAGAAACTTAGTGACCGTAATCTATTAAAAATCAATTAGATAACCAAGTGGTAAAATGCCATGTAGACCAAGTCCGTAAAGCAAATATCGCCGATTGGGGTTTATCAAAAACTATTCCTCCAGGTACTAGACCTATACGCAACTGTAGATACGTTGTACCGCCAGAGAAAACTGAAGAATCTAGCTCGTGCGATGAATCAGACAGCGCGGATCAAGCTGTGCACGGTAGAAAATTATCAAGACCAAAACATCGCTTGGTCAAAATGCACAAGCACGTTAGGACAGACTCTTCCGATGAAGAAAATATACCGTTGCGCGAACTGCAATTGCGATTAAGACAGGCCTCTAATGATAATAACGTGTCAGAACAAGATAACGCCTTGTCATTGAATTCTGACGTTACAAATGAAAACAGTTATGATACTAGTGTTGACAAGAGACAACCATATCCTTACACTAGTTATGACAGTGAACAAACGAGTACGACTTGTACTTCAAGTCGAGACAGCAACTCGAGCGAACATGAAATGAGCGTGAACCAAAGTCCCGCCTCTGCGAATTTTAGCAGTTATTCGTCAGGTAGCATAAACTCAGACAATCAAATGTCCGTGGACGCAATAGATCCAACATAAATATAAATAATCCGTTTAAAATAGGATTAAATTCAGTGCTTAATGTTTTTGGTAAACGGCAACGCAGTGCAAGCATTCAACATGTCTGAATGGTTTAAACACGTAGAGCTACCTATACTTTGATAGGGTTCGTATTTTCGAAGCATGCCTTATCAAGTCATTTTGCTAAAGTATGATTGTTTAATCATAAACAATTGTGTGTTGACAGAGATAAGTAAGACGCGTATATTCGATGTCTTACTAAGTTCAAATGAAACTTACGAAGTCTTTATCTTTCATAGGTGAAAAACCATGAACTAGCAAGCAAGTCTCCGTTAGACATCAAACAGTTAGTGTACACTGTAAATAAAATAATCATTGAATGTAAATAGGCTCAATCTGCTAAGATAATAGTAGTTTACCTTGGATCTGGAAAGGATCGTCATGTTTGTTTATTTATGACTTATGTAAATAATATGATACAAGTCATCTTTTAATTCACATCAAATGTTACGAGGAATTGATGATTATTGAAACAGTATATTTAAAGTATTTAATTGCATATTGTTTTTTGTTGTTGTTGTTATTTTCATATTTTATCATCATCTCTTTAGTAAATCTTTTATTTGTCATTTACATGTATTTGCGGTTGCGAAATAGATTTTTATTTTTCTTCATACATTTCCGTATGATACATTGTTTATCTGTAGCATGAAATCAGCACCAAACTATTCCCAATTTAGGCACAAATATATCGAAGTGGAAACCGATTATTTCCTCATAAATACCGATTTATCGCAATACGTGATGATAACTGCATACGACGCGTATAAATGTCTAGACGAATTATTGCCTTTTTGTGAAGTTGAAAACGGAATTGAGTCTACTTACAATTCGAAATCATGTTTAATCGCTTCTTATTTAAATCGAAAGAGTGATGTTGAAAAATATTGCCGAACTGTAGTCCATACCGCGATTTCCTTGCCTAGGGCTATTTCAGTCAGTATCAACAAATGGTTGATCTTAACAAACGTAGACAGTCAGTTCTCATTAAAATGTCAAAATGGCTCCAGCTCCGTTGTAGTCGCCAGGCCACCTATGTATGAGTTAACGTTACAACCGGAATGTAAGGCTATTAGTGAGAGGTTGACTTTACCTCAATATTTCTTAAAATCCCTCACTAGCGACGTTGATCATTACAATATAAATCATCTCAACTTAAGTACGTTAAATTTGTCTCTGATTTGGCAACCATTTCATTCTTCATTTCTCAACACTTCTTTCGTTACTATTCCAAAAAAGCTAAATGACATTGCGGAAGTGCCAATTGATGACTTCATAGACAAAATTCATTTACTAAATCAGGAAATTACTCCGGAGTCAGATGACGGCGCATTCGTTTTTAGTTCTCGCTTTATCTACATAATCACGGGTGCACTAGGCGTATGTACTATTGCTCTAATCGTATTCCTATTAATAAAACGTAAACTTAAACTAAAGTTCTGTGCCAAAGACATTAAACTTGATCGGGGGACGTCTGCGGGGCATGATGGTACGGCTGGACCCCATTGTTCTCCAGCTGTAAAGTACTTCCCAGTCAACGAGTCAATCACGTCGTACCCAATCGTGCAAGCAGGGAATGACACAACTGCACCCCTGCTAGCATCAGCACCAGCGAATGAGTCAATCATACGATCACTATATCCGGTGGTCGTTCGAAAGTAATATTAATAATCATTTCCATAAATTCATTGTGTGGAGTATCAATAATTCCATTGTGTGGACTATATTATTCATTGTGCGGTCACCCTAGTGGCTTGGTTGTTGTCGGAAATCACAATCATTGTCCACTAGATGAGAATAGACCACCTTGGATTCAAAATTTCAAACTTCAAATCGTTCATTCGTCGTTGGATTCCACTCAATTGGAAATTTCGTTGGAGATAAATTTTATTACATTTATATTCATTGGACCGAACTACAAATCGTCGCATTCGTCGTTCGAAACATATATTGTGCGTTTATTGTGTGTATTTTCGCATAATGAGTATTTAAATGAGTATCAAGCATTCATCGTTGGATTCAAGTAAAGGGAAAAATCATGTTTAAATTTGTAATTAGGAATGGGACTGATGGCCGTGAATATACTTCATGCAGGTGGAAATTGTTAATGCAAAGTCTGTCGGTTTTTTAAACTAGTATGAAATCTTTCCAAAAATCTTGAGTAATGATTTATCTTATAAATGTTACAAAGATGACAATTTGGAGCAAGTGTTTATTAAAATAAAAGTTTCTTCACAATATTTTACACGTAATTGTACTGCAATGACTTATGAAATATTAAGAAAACTTTTCCAGTTATGAGAAAAAATTAATTTTATGCACACCATTTTCTAATGATTTAGCCTACTATTTTCAGTGTTGACTTTCAAACCTAAAATTGGAAGTGTTATTCAATAATTTAAATTTCTTACAGTATATAAACATGCATAATTATGATGTTGTAAATAAAACTCTGAGTCTGATTTCAAATTTTTACCTTTCTTGTCTTTCACAACTCCAGTACGGTCATTACCTCTTGTAAATTCGGCATGACAGAGACATCCATTCATAGGGTTAGACAATCATGGTGGGACCAACCTACAAAATCATATAATTCAGGTTACTGTTTTGTGATATGCATTAAAACACATCGCAGGTACATGGTTTGGGGTAAAACTCATAAAAATTATACAAAATTATGGTTAATGGTAAATTTTAAATAAACCTTTTACTCCAAATATAAACATTTTAATGCATGTGCCACCAGTGTAGAACCAGATGTCGAAATATATATATCCTTGATTTAAGGTGTCGATTCGCATTAGTTGCATCTTGGTCAGGAATAACCTAACAAATATAAAAGCGAACAGTTTAGATGGCACAAAAATGGTGGCTGATCAGGATCTACAATGCTCACCCATGCAATAAAGGTATTTACATAATCAAATATTGGAGAAGCCCTTTCTGGCTTTTTTGAGAAAAAAGACTCTTTCCAAAATTAGAAAATTCATGTCAAGAAACATTCAAAATAGGGAAAAATGTAAAACAACTGGAAAGCGATTGATAAATCCCGTCTCGTACTGTCCTAAAACATGTTTTTTTACCCTCGCACTAAGCATCCAGATTTCGCGAACCTGTTCGGCATCAAAAATTTTATCTTTCAATAGGAATATATTTTAATTGGGAGAAAAATAAAAATTTGCATTGGAAATGCGTCGGACGCATGGTATGCACAGAAAAACGCCTGTGGAGTAGAATCATTCATATAACCGGACTAAAATTGAAGATTTTTCTTTGTAACTTTTGTACTTGCACTTCTGATTTCAATCAATATGTGTTTATTTAACTGATAAAATTGTCCTGTCGATTGTTGGGTGAACAATTCTGTACCCTGAAAATGAACAATTTTAAATTTACATTTTATAATAAAAAATTACCTTAGTAATACATCTGAGGTTACATCCTTCAACACTAAACATGTCAGGTGTTGACTGATCTCAGTTAGTGGGTCTACTGTAATGTAGACCCTGTTCTTCTGAAGATCAGCATAGATCTATCCGAGGAAACAAGTGATATTTGCTATCATGGCCCCTCTTAAGTCTGATGGAGATTCGAATGCGGTGCTGAGTTGATGCCTTATGTTATTAAAATATGTCTCAGTGACATTTCCTAGATACGGATGTTGATCAATGTCAAAAATTATAACGATTACACAAATCACTGAATTCCAGAAACATAGCGATACTTCATTTTTCTGTTGACACTTTATTTAGTCATAAATCCGATTTCTGATTAAAATAGTTGTTTCTCGATATAGTTATCCGAGAACAATTGTTAATTTATCAAATCACACCGAAATAAACACATTTTCTGTCAGAAAAATATGGTGTCCACGACCTCGCTAAATAAATTTGATTGATCATATTACTGAGCAATAAACGTTCGTTTGAGCTTATTTTACTTTGTTTATCTTTAATTTGGGTAAGAAATGGGTAGTTTATCGCTTAAAAATGAACTAATTTCTTAAAATTATATGTAAATCATAACAAAAGGGGCCGTTGTAAAGGAGAACTATTTATCGGCGCGTAAGAAATACCTCGCGCGTTGTTAACGTTTATTTTTGAAAAAATCACGGCGATAAAACGTTTCATAATGAATTTAGCATACACATAATCACAGCGGTAAACCTATTCCAGATTAATTTAGCATACAGTTGAAAAACACCAACATTCAAGTGGTAAGTGCATGATAAATAGAATAACAGGTTACTGTCTTGCGATATAAGTGTTATCAGGCTCGGCCGATATGGGGGCGGAGGAGCTCGGCAGAGCCTCGCCCCTCCGCTCCCCATATCGGCCTCGCCTGATAACACTTATATCGCAAGACAGTAACCTGTTATTCTCTATTTCGCTACCTCACGTCGTCATGCTCTCGTCTTTTCATGGTCTCGTTCTTCATAAGATCACAAAAAAAGAGAGATCAGGATGCAAGGTCGCTAGACAACGAGGCGAGATCCCAAGAACACGACGCATCTTGCCCTCCCATCATGTTCTCGCGATCTCGCACCGTGCTTCTGCGATTCCGCATAGTGTTTTCATGGTTTTTCTCTTTCAAGTTTCCATGGTCTCGTTCAAGAGGTCGACAGGGCGAAACAACGATGACCCCACGGAACACTGTAGAAGTCCGATTTAATTGTGTGACTAGGTACGATCTCAAACGTTCATTATGACGCGTATATGTATTATAGATTGCGCGCCCAAAGTGCGCCTTTTATTTAGCATCAGTACATGTACCCGTAGTCTATGGTCCTAATAGATAGAGAAAAGGACACAATCTCACCATAAAGTAAATAAATCAAAGCGCTGAAAGCGTTGAAAGACTGGCGCGCTGGTTGAATCTAACTTGCCCTGCACAGATATCATTACTTTAAACATATTAAACTATGTGTGATTCTTTCGTTTAACTTTGTGACAGTTACCATCATCAACATTAGCAAATAATTCAGTATATTCAGGGATTTCTTTAGATGCAGGTACTTGTTTTTTGATGCAAGGAAATTAGGTTTTCCACTTTTAGGTTGGGGGTCTTTTTGATGCAGGAGCGTATGATTAGTGGTTAAATTTTGCTAGAATACCGATGATCAGGCTCCGCCACAACTGAGTAGTGTCAGCAATGAAATGCACAAGGCTCACGTACCTTAAGAGACTGAAACAGTTACAATCTTAATTTTTACGTCGATCGCAACAATGCATTAACAAAAATATTCGCCAACTTACTTACGGTCTCCCCAGGATTTTTGGAAGGGTTGTCGCTGGACTGTTCGTGGATTTTAGCTCGCGAAACTTTATTTTTTAACTATCATTTTATTCAGTTTTATATTTGTACCAAAGTTTACTGCAACAACTGTATATAGTATAGTTAAATATATATAAAACCATTGCCAACTTCTTGCAACCAGGAGTAGACTTTCTTCCACTTAGGATCGACACCTGACTGAATCGAACTGGCTGTTCGAGGTAGCCGGTGTTGATTCAGTGTCTCGGCATGTTGGGGTACCGCGTCCGGCGTCGGATGAATTTCACGACGTGAAGGGGTACTTGGCGTTGTCAGAGTCGCTCTTGAAGGGCTATCCGGAATGATCTCGATCTCATTTCTAGAATTTTGAAGTTCAGAATGCCCGAAAGAGTTGGCATCAGCCTCACAAGGCCGGTTTCTCTTGAAATAAGATAGAATCGACGAGTCGTCGTTCTTTCGCTCATGCATACTTGAAAATGTGTCCGACGAAAATGAACTGATCGTTACGATGATAGCGCAGTTAAATGCCACATAATGCATTTCTTTTGCAATTTAAGTTCTAACTGCAATTTGCCAATAGATTTGTTTAAAACAAATCAATTATCGCGCAATTATTTTCATAGTTAATTACATGCATGCTGTACAATTTTCGAAGTGTTTGTCTTCTAATCACAGAACAAAGAATAACCAAATTATTACTCATGATCGCATCTCATTAAAATCATTGAACATTATGTCAAACACACCCGCTATTAATTGAGAATATCAACAGTCGGCAGAGCCAAAATACGATCAAACGACACCGACATACTTGCCAATTCTACCACGTGGAGAGGCGGAGTTGGTAGTAAAGAAATTGATTGTGATTGGTCAAATCGCCCATTGCTTAACCTTGAATGAGGTGTGTATTGAAAAGCGACCTGTGTTTACAATGCAAGAAACAGAAAATTATGACATGTCGATTTTGAATAAACGGATGTCGGCGAATTTAAAGCTTGTTGGAAATAGATCAAAGCTTGTTAACGGTTGTCGGGCGCGACAACCGTTATAATAGCTGGGGAGAACACTGGCCGGCCCCGGCCCGGCCCGGTCCTTGAAAGCTGAGCAAAATCTCGATCCACAACTACTCCAACCTAACCAAAATGGCAACCCACGCTATCTCCCGCTTGTCACGTGACTGATTTGTTTTTAATCGTTCTTTTAATATCCTTTTATAGGTGTCCGAACAACAACATTAAATTGTTTTCTTGTTTTTATTTGTAGCAATATCTTTCAAAGTTCGCATTCCTTCTCGAAATATTTGGATTTTCTCAAAATGCACTACTTTTTATGCCACACAACTACGAAATCTTTCAGGCGTAACTACACTACTCATGCATATCCAGTTGCTTGTTCACTTCCGTTGCTGGTCGTGATTTCACTCTACATTTGTTAGCTGGGGTTTTTAGCATGGATGCTCCAAAATTACACGGAAACTTACTATCAATCGCTAAACTTCGTAGAATGGTTACATGTAGCTGCATTGTGCTTCACACTTGTGCAGAACATTTCGGCCTGCTCCCGCAGTGACCAAAAAAAAACCACTTACGTGATACGCTCTCGTGGTCGCAATGATACACCCGAAGTTAACGACGGCGCGTCGCAGTGTTCGCGGCATCGTTACTTAAGACTGGCGCGAGCCAGTCTAAAAATATCGACATTCTTTTAAAATGTTACGTTCCGTAGCGGGATTTTATTGATAAAAATAACACAAAACCTAAGATGATATGTTCAAATAATTCGACAACATTGGAAAGATAAAACGTTGTATGGTGGTATCTTGTTCTTAAAGTATAAAATAAATTTCGATTTTGGTGATCGGCAGAAAACTGAGAAGGCGAAGCGAGTCTCCAATATTGAACTAAAACCATTTGTGCATTTAAATTTATTTATCGTCGCTACAGAAGAGTATTAGTCATTTTAGATTTTCGGAGGCTTGGACAAGATACATGTACAGCGGATTATCCTTATATATGTTTTAGGACGGTGGATAGATTCTTCTAGTATACACTGCACCACGATTCAAAATTAGTATTTATAGTTGAAGTAGCGGGGGATCCCTGGGCACAGAGTAAGACTCGCTTCCTACTGAGCTATTAATCAGCTCCCAAACTCTTATTAATTTGGTGTTTGCTGCTATTGTTACATCTTATAGAAAGTAAGCGCATGCACGCACACAAGAAATACGATGATTTAGCTGACTGATATAGACTCTTTCCCGGCTTCAAACATAAAGCATCTGATTCACAATGATTTATTTTTAACACATTTAGATCTGTTGAAAATTGTGTTTAAAGTAAGTTAAAAATCATACATGAATTGATTTAACAGATATATTAATGAATGCATTTTAAGCATTTGATCAAAAGGGATTACAGTCAAAACGGCCTCACGTAAAAACGGCCTCAGGTAAAAACGGCCTCATTTTGGTTCAAACGGCCTCACTTTCAGAAAAATATTGGTTATAACGGCCTCACTATTTTTAAGGTAAGACCTGTGTAATGGGCACTATTAAGAATCCAACATCTGATTATATTTTCATCAACTGCTTCATACCACTGACTTGTATGCAAAATTTTAATGATTTTCACCGTGTAGTTTTTGAGATTTTTAGCTTTTTTTATTTAAAAAAGTGAGAAAAAACGTGAAAGTATCCAAATTCTTTAATCGGTGACAAAATTTTTTGTTATTGATAAATTCAACCTTAATTTTTTACAGTGTATCAAAAATATGTTATATTTTACTAAACCAATTTAAGATATAATATATAAATACATAATATATCTTAAAATGACATTTTTTGACCAAATAAATTTAAAAAATGCATTTTTTTTATATTTCACGAGACTAAATTAATGAAAATTGTGCACAATCCTGATTGGTGCAATATACCAAACTTTACTATTTTTAACTATATACCTTAAACAAAATTTAAACAAAATTTCAGAGAAGTTTACCGTCCAGTTTTAGAAATTTTCAAATTGGTGACTTGAATAAACACTATTCTGATAGCTAAAACCCCTTTAATCTTGATTATTTTGCTTATTTTAGTTTAAATCATGAGAATTTTTTATTCAAAGACAGAATTACACAGGAAAAAAAGAAATATGCCAATTATTTAAGCTCTAGGCTTACAAAAGAAAAAATAGCTTCCAGTAGGATTTGAACCCTGGTCCTCTTGCAACTGTAAGGGGAAGTAACCACTGCAGGGAGTTTGGCTAATTTACTACTATAGTTACCTCCCTTGGATACTCTTCTGGATAAAGGTATTCATTACACAGGTCTTACCTTAAGTTGTTTGACCCTTGTTTGAATTGCATTTTTTAAGATGTTGTAGTATATTGATGTGAAGAAAGAAATAGCCACATCAAATTGTTGCCATTACCATATTACTCGTGTGCGCATTTGAAAAGTTTTTGTGTTGTTTAGATTTTGTAAATTTATATAAATAGAAGGAGATTTTTTTCTTGTTACTTTTCTTTACTGTTCTAATGTGCATTGATAAATGCAAAATGAAGATACAATTATGTGTGCAAAGGTTCATTAAACGGCATTTTGCCGTTACAGAGATTTTGATTTTTTTTATTTTACTGATGTAAGTGCAATGACAACTCAAGACGGCCCTAAATACAGAAATCTTTGCAAACAGAATACTGGAGAAGGTGTACATTGATAATTAAATCAACACAGAAGGCAAAGAATTAAACGTTTAATTTTAATATACTAAAAGTTTAATGATGAACAAAAATATATCGAAGTAAAGACCTAACTATTAGCATTAGTTGCTTCTATACACCACAATTAACAGACCAACTGTTCAATTAACAATCTTGTAGAATTTCAGTTCGCACACGCGTAAAAAGAGTCCTTCACACCTACTCAACTTGACACCAATATTTTTTGGACAGACTGGCAATTGAGAATATCCTGTCAATTACTAGCAATTAACAGTAAAGGGGTGGTGTTCAAAACTGTATTACACAGTGTAATTTTAAGTTTTTAAACAAATTGATGATGACTAAAAATGACGAAAAGTTATTAAATAAAATTAACAAAATCGGTAACATATACCCCATGTGGTAACATCAATGCAATGTCCTCTGTTCCACTTTTGAAACAACGTTACCCTTTACGCTGTCTCAGTCAAACATTATTTTAATGGAAAATAAAATGAATATTCATAAAAAGTGTAACAATTACTTTAAATCATTTGCTAAATAAACGAATTGCAAAGTAGTTTCCTTATAAATAGAAGATTATATAAGTGATGTGAAAATAAACAAAATGTCAAGACTACTGATACCTACGATTTTTACCTTTTTCCCATAGGGCCCTTTTCTTTAACAAATAGCATTATAAAGATACCTATTTTTTATTTTGCTAATATAATATTTGAATTTTTTAAACTTGAGGCCGTTTTGACCAAAAGTGAGGCCTTTTTAACTAAAAGTGAGGCCGTTTTGACTAAAAGTGAGGCCGTTTTAACCAAAAAATAAAAATGTGAGGCCGTTTTGACCAAATAGTGAGGCCGTTTTAACCAGAATGAGGCCGTTTTAACTTGAGGCCGTTTTCACCTGAGGCCGTTTTAACCAGCACCCATCAAAAGAACCTGAATTTCCATTGGCATCAGATAATATCCAGATCTGACATGAATGAAATTTTGCCATACAGTTGTTCAGGCAGTAACGGATTTCAGGGTATAGCGGATAGCGTGTCCGTTTTCTTGATCTTTTCCATTTTATTTTGTATTTAAAAAAATAAACAATTAACCCGTCATGAAGAGTGAACTATCCCCTTTACGTACATGTATATTTTCTGGATTTTGACTTTTGCATGGAGTGTATATAGAACAACAAATTGAACGGGTAAACCGGAAGTTTACAACAACACGATGCTTTTACACGGTTAACAAAAACAGAAAGACAAAGTTTCACAACAATAGCTGGTAAAGTATCACTTTTTGGAATTTGGTTTGTGTATAAATAAACCTTCAATCACTATCATAAAGCATTTGTTTACAATTCCTACAGTGTCAGCGAACAGAGGTATAAATTATCACCACGTGCTTCAGGTAGTAACGGATTGCGTACATGTACATACCGGGGGTCATCTCAAAGTAGACATGATCTGTCAAATTGCTGTCAAAGTTAGGTTTAAAAGGGAGATATGATATTTTGTAATGATAAATGTGTGTTAAAATGTAGATATGATACCTTAAGTAATTTATTAGTTTATTAATACTGATACTGGGGCGGATCCAATTTGCGTTATGTGGTTTATAACAAGATGTTTAAATTTGTGGGGTTTTTATACTAAAGGTCTGTGAAAATTCATAAAGGTACCATACTTGTCAGAAAAAATTGTCTGTTTGAGTTGTATTTTCAACATTATGTCTTTAAGGTATCAGCAAGTGAACCAGGCCCATCTTCAGGTTCCATAAGCAATGAATTCTCATCGGCCACCAGCGTGGCATCTATCACATTAGAAGATTCTGTAATCAAAGGGTATTATGCTTTCAAGATAAAACCTCCTGATACTACTCCAAAGACAAAATTAATTGTTGACAGAGTGTACACTAATATTTCAGACAACGATGCCTGTCTTGTATGAGTGCCAGAACTATCAGCATTTGACCAGAAATTTCATAAAATGGTGACTGATAAGCAAAGGAATTTACTACTGTCAGATATTGCCGGGTTACCGATTGGCCATGTGCCACATATTTTGGCCAGTTGCTTCTGTACTGTCCTTGACAAAGGAGGAAGAGTCTATGCTACTGCAACTGGTGATCCAGTTCCCAGTTTTTCTCCTTGGCCAGCACCGAATGAAAAGGGTGGTGGAGTTGTGATTCCATGTTTTTATACTTTAGTTGTTGAAGACTTGGAGAAAACTGTTAAGATGTTTTCTGAGACACTATCCTTTATGCCAGAAGGAAGTGTAATGTACATAAAGAACCAGTAATTATTATAATATGTGAATGGTCAGGTTATGTGTTCAAAGCACATGATCTAAGTCAGAGTAATTTCCATTACATTTAACATTAAGTCTTAATTGTGTTAGAAGAGTGTTATCTTTATCTACACATAGTTCCAGTTAATTTTTTTTTACATGATCTAGTCAGAAGATTTTTATTAAATGTACTCATTACTATTTCTCAGGTTAACATTTTTATAACCTTAATTCAAAAATATCTCAGTTTTTGCATATGTGTTGTTATATGTTGTTTTGTTATTGGCCACCATGTTCAGTTATTTTATTATGATCAGTATATCTGCAACTTTTATATGAAAACAAATTAACTTAATGTTTATACTGTTTGATGTGATTATACTGTTAATTTCATTTAATTTCTCTATGATTTGTTTGATTTTAAAATGCCAATAATTTTTTCTTAATAAAGAATTTAATGACATGTTGTGTTAGGATTTTCTTCTGTTACTGTTAACAAAATGTTTTGGGTTAAAATTAGATCAGAGGGGATTTTTTTTATTTATGATAAACCTTTGAATGTGTTTCAATACATGTTCATCAACAATACTAACAATACACAATGTTTGAGCTGGTTTGAGACGCCCCCCAGTGAGCTTCATTTACCTATCCCATACTGCCTGAAGCTATCCGCTACTGGCTGATTCGATGATGTAATATAAACAAAGATTAGTGCGTGACAGATCTCGCAGAGTGTTTAAAAATGACCTGTTTTGAAGTGTGTACACTTTTCTCAGTCGGAAAGTATCGATTTGTTGGTGAAATTTCTACTTTTAAAGACCTGTGCAGCGTTAATCTGCTTAGCTATCCGTTACTGCCTGAACAACTGTATCATAACCCATCCCCAAATCATAACTAGTGGCATAGTTGACACAGGGTTTTCTGAATAATTGCACCTTCTGAAATGCATATTGGGAATCGCCACATTCAGAAAAAAACAGCCTCCCCACACAGTCAAGAGAAGAGAGGGAGAGAGCATGGTTAATAAAATGATCAGTTTCAAAAGAGACGGCACTAACAATGAACAAAAATGAAAACCCTAGTGGTTACTGCCTTGGAATGGTCAGTGAAATCCGCTATCAGAAGTTTTTACTACTTTCAATTTTGTCTTGCACTCCATTCAATGATGTCTCACAGGTCATTTAATCAGAACAGATATTCTCAAAATAATCCAGGGAAAACCAAAAGAAGAAAAAGAGTAGAACCTCAGGGATTCACTGAGTATACAGAACAGGAACTTCACAAATTATATGAATTTATTTAATAGTATCTCTTAAATGCATTTCGGGTGAATTTAGCATCCTGGAAGAAAGAATAATCATGTATTTATTTGTTTATTTAATTATTCATAAACAGGTTTAGATGATCTTTGGATCTGGTCAGACCCGTATCAACTAAGTTTGACATAATACCCCATTTGAAGCTGTATAGAACTGTTTGATATCATGCAATGAAGTGGACAACAAAAGTGAAGGTAAAATAAAAATGTTTGAGTTAAATCCACAATGACTGTTTAAGGAGATGTAATTTTTGTAAACAGTATATTTCAGTTTCTTTGTAATGCTTGAGCTGCCATAACGCTGTGTCAACATTGCAACTGGTAAATTCTTGTAACATGTACAATGTAAGTGGGCGGGGTAAAATCCATTGCATTCGGAAAATGTAATATTTTTCCGGATCTGGATATTTTCAGATTGAAATTCAGGTTCCTGTAATCTGATAAATAATCAGTGTTCATTTATATTGACATGCAGCCAGACTGGTTTAAGTGGAGCGACAACAAGTACTACCCACAAGGTTTAGCCAGACTGGTTTAGGTGGGGCGACTACTACCCACAAGGTTCATGCTCTGGGCCCAAAAATACAGTATCAATGGACATAAAGCAATTTGATGTCATTTATTCTGTGTTCTGTTTCAACAGTGCAACAGTAATTACTATGCTGATATGATATTGTAAATAAATCACTTCATAAATTAGAAATTTTCTACAGAACAATGTTAATTATTACCTCAAATACCTAATGCAAATAATGTAAATTCAGTATTGAACAGTTTGATCTCATGTGGCATTAAAATAAAGTTTAAAACTTTCCCCAAATCTGTTATCCGTACTGAATGGGTGAGATCTGTAACCATTTTCAAATATCTTACCGGGATTTCCACAAGAGAAACATTTACATCACCCATTTTATTTGTAACTCAAATTAAGTTTCATAGTGTTAAATTAAGTCTTATTAATAGTAGAATTGCCTAACAAAGTAACAATAAATTATGAAATGAAAACCAAATATTTAATTTTTTTCACTACAGACATGTGCCAAATTATAAAAATGAATATATTACCTCCCTTTTGATGTTACACCAGTATTCAGTATTGAAATAAACCTGGGTTTACACAGTGTTTCAGTTAAATAATTTTGATGTAACAAGTATTTATAAGCTTTCCAATATAAATTGTTTTAAAGTAAAATAAACCAAAACTTCTGCAGACCTTTATGTCTTTTTAATTCTATGATTTTTACCCAGACTTGAATTCTGATCAGCAATGTAAAATAAATTACCAGTAGTTATTTGGAAAGGAACCCCCTTTGTAAATTTTTAGTGACAACCCAATTGACCAGTTCAACACATTTTTGGCTTTTTGCAGTCTGTTACTTTCTGGGTAAAGTGACATGCCTGGATCTATATTTCATTTTTTTAAAGAAAGTTATATACTATTTAATACAAAATCTCCCAAATTGATTATATGATTTTGTCTAATTAATTGGCATTGACAGTATTTTGGAGCAAATAAACGGTCATAATATTCAGTCTCGTATGATTTTTTCCAATGATGGATAGCAAAGAAACTGTGCATGTAAGGAAACACATAATAACTTCTCTGGCAGTGATGCAACAATATGGATACTAACTTAATCCAGTTAATCAATATAACTTTATGAAATATTCTTGAATGGCTGTTGGAACAGGCATATTAACTACAAAACAAATGACAGCACTCTTTTTCACACCAACTAGCAAGTTAAATGTCGAGCATGCTTGTTGATGTCACAAGGAAAAACATTTTGCACAGTTCAAAAGATTGTGTGTGACTTTTTGTAGACACACCTCTGACTGAATGAATTCCAATGCAGAATAGAAACAATTTGAAGAAAGTGATTATAGCAAAGTACAAAATGAGAGTAAATTAATATTTTTATGATCACTAACTTAAAAAAAAATCAGTTATTATAAAGAATATTTGTAATTTGAGCAAAGATCAAAATAATTGTTATAATTTTGTGTTTGTTAAATATGAATTTCAGTGTTATAATCAAATGAAAGAAATGTGACATCTCTGGTTCAAAAAGCATGGAATTGGAAGAGCAGAGGAAGAAGGCTAATGGTATATTTAATTTTATTAGTTGACTATTAACAGGGCTCTCACCTATCAGGGAGAAGTTTTGTCATAATTTACTGAATTATGGAGAAGTTTGCAGTCAACGGCATTCTTTCCCTATATATTAAATACAAAAAGACTTCTCCCAAAGCTCAACGAAGAGAGAAGTCCAGACATGGGGAGAATTAAATTTTAATGCAAATGCATTAATAATGCATTACTTTTTGTCAGTAATGCTAAGTAATGAAATGCAACAGATTAAGCATTTTTTAATGCTAATTTAATGCATTACCTATGCCAAAATGCTGTAATGCTTAGCATTATTTGGCATTAATTGGATTTTGTTTACTATTGGATTTTGATGATTCATTTTACTAATTAGTATTTATATTAACAGTAACTTTTAGATGCAAGATGCTCTAAATATTAAATATGTTAATAGTCTATAACATTATCTTATTATAGCAAGAGAAAATCATGAATATGACAGTAAGTATTTTGATATGTGTTCACTATTAGTAAAATAAGATACATACTTTAAGTGAAGCCTTTTCATCAGAATGTTGTAAAGTTTTAAAAAAGTTATGATTAAGCATTGAGTTCTTAAGCTTAGTTGTTTTAAGAAAATGCTAAATTTATGAAATCAATAGCCAGTAGTATTTAAAGCTCTGTCAACAAAAACAGCACTTTTAAATCATTTCACTGTACACATTCATTGGGACAATATATTTCCCACTAATTGTCAAACACTTAAATATTCCTGAAAATGTTTGTGGTAGAAATTTGAAGTTCAGTGAAAAATACCAAAAATATTGTTCTGAAATAAGATAGCATCGAAATCAACTTAAACCTTCAGACATGCACAAAACTTACTTTCACACTCAAATGAAGTTATTTTTCTAACCATTGATTCAAGTTACTGATTCAGTGTCATTGTAAAAATATTAAAGGCTATGTCAGATTTCAGGAAATCAGCATATAATACAGATGCAGGTGACGTAATTATTTAATTGGACAATTTGGCAGTGTAGTTCCTTGTCAATACAACACTCTAAATGTGTGCAAACAGCAATAAATCAAAGATAACAAAAGTTTTAAAAAGCTAAACCTGCACTAACCTATATGTACTAAGAATAACTTTGTTGTAAGTTCTTGAGGTGTCACTTTAGATCTTCAAACTTTCAGATTGATACTTTGTATATTAAACTTCATGGTGATTTTTTTGGAAGATGATCCCGTTTGTGCATATATTGACAGTTGACTATTTATTTTATTGTAAGTGCACTTGTGAATAAAATAATGCTTAATTTAATGCATTACTTTTTGAAATAATGCTAATTTAATGCATTACTTTCTTAAAATATAGTGATGCTAATTTAATTTAATGCACACATTTGGCAAATAATGCTAATTCAATGCATTACTTTTAAAAATAATTCGCCCCATGTCTGGAGAAGTCTGGTCACTTTTGATGGGACTACTTCCTTCAAGTCTCTCTCTAGTGAGAGCCCTGTATAGGTATTCCATACTTTGCCCTTTTTACATGACTGCAGTGTAGCGAAATCTCGAGGCATGTCATCACCTGACCTGAACATGCCATAATCATGGCAGACACTCTATTGTATATCACATTCATACTTAACTATTTTATGATGGCCCAGCAATTACAATTTTGGCCCAGAACCCCTGTATTGGCCCAGAACTTTTAGTCTTCGTATGAATTTGATGTTTTTATTCTGTTAATTAATAAAATTATCCCTCAAGTATATTCTCATTGACCATGTTATTGGGCCTCGGGCTGTCATATATACCCTCGGCCTTCTGCCTCAGGCATATATTACTACCCTTGGCCCAATAATATTGCCAACATGAATTCACTTGATTAACTACATTATATAATATTCATCTGTGGGCCACCTTGCACAAGCACGATGTGTTCTTGTGGTTGCTTATTCATTTATTAAGTAGGGTAATCTCATATGAATGTGTCTCAAAAATCCAATGCTGTTTCTGTTTTCACGGTTAATAACTTAACCCATTACTCCATTTACACACCATTTTACCACATGGGCAACCAGTGTAAATCCAGATCAGATAGAGATAGCACAGATGTAGCTCCAGATCAGCTTGCACATCAGACATTTTTGTGGTCTGATCTGTATCTACTCTCTACTCTGTTCATTAGATACATTTAAACTAAAGCTCTTTTAATTGGAAGCAGATGTGTCAGCACCTAGATCTACAATAGTTGATCATGTGTTAAAAGGTGTATCCTTCGAGTAAAATGTAGTATCAAAATGCAAGTGTGTTATTGTAATAATTAACCCTTTACTACATATATACACATTTTCATGCCTGTGCAACCAGTGTACAGATACAGATCAGATGGCAGATCTGATCTGGATCTGCACTGGTCACATTGTGGTCAGAAATAACCTATTGAATAAAAAAGCTATCAGTTTAGATCCAAATCAGGTAGTATGGATGTGTCGGCTGATCTAGATCTACACTGATCACCCATGCCATAAAGGCATATACATGGAGGAAAAGGTTAAATGGGATAAATTGTGTAGGAGCCTATAGGAATTGAAGATGGCACTAAGCTTACATCAGAAAAACCTCTTTTGTGTGATATTTATAAAAAATTACCTTAAAAACAAATTATGACAACAGTGTAATCTGTTAACTGTTTAACTGCAACAGCTATTCATGTACATCTTCATAAGCAACAAAAAGTACAGTGAAATTGACTTGGGTTATTTGTTATGATTTAAAATACAACATTTATTTTCAGCCATGTGTACCATCAGTCTAGTAAAAGCTGTGGACTTGAAACGTTTTCAAAATTGATAGAAAACTAGGGAGCAGAATATGAATGTTACTGTAAAAATGGAGACAATGTTTGCATTTTTTTATTTCCTTGTATTAGAGTTGCATGACTGTATGATAAAGAGACACTTAATCTATCTATAAATGTTGGTATTTGTATCTTGTAACTAGAAAACATAAAATTGTGTTTGTATGTATGTGAAGACTTGTAAGACCTCAGTTCACAAGAAATTAATCGACCTATAAAAAAGTTACTGTGTTGTTTTTTACCCTTTCTTCCATGAATACATGACATGAGTGACCAGTGTATATCCAGATCAGCAGGCATATCTGTGCAGTCTTAATAGGATCTACATGGTTCATAATAAAATTCACGAGGCTATTTCTTACAAATATGCAAACAGTGTAGATTCCAATCAATCCAGATCAGACACCAGAATTATATTGTTTGTGACAACATGCTTGAGCTGATGTAAATTTTCAGGTCAAGTTCACATTTGATGGAGTTAATCCCTTTCTGTACTTTTATTTTAACAGAAAAACTTAATGTTGACTATAACTTTGCCTCTTCTTAATATTTCTACATCAAACTTTCAAATTATATTGCCCATGACAACACATTCATCATGACTCCAAGTTCTTTATGTCAAGATGGGGTTATTCCCCCTCTTGTTCTTGAATTTTTAACCTGACATAGCTCCCAGGGAGACACAAGTGAACACCCATCTAGTGTAACTTTTTGGTGGATTCTGGCAATTAATAACCAAAATTACCCTTAATTTAAGGAAAACAAAGTCAAGAGGTTATTTCCTGGGTCAAATGTCTATATGATTAAGGCGTCTCCAAGGAGTTAAGTTTCATCATAAGAAATGAGAAAAATATGGTCAGTTTCAAAACATACACCATAACCAATGAACAAAAATGAGAACCCAAGGGTTACCGTGTCAAGAGTCAGGAGAAATGTAGTATTGCCAGGGCAAGAAAATTAATATTATTGGACAAAACTAATTAATTGTCAAATATTTATCAGTTTCTAATTTCGACAAATAAATTAAAAAAAGTACAGACCATAAATTATGCTTGAACTTCAATATAAATAGGTAATTTGTTGAAATTAATATTTCAGGATAACAGCTTCACATGGAATGCTGTGAGGAGACCAGTTTGACATTCTGTCTATGACTGTCTGACGGAGCATACAGCCTTTATATTGCCACTAATTCCTGCAATGGAACATGCAGCTTTTCTAACGGACAAGAATTAAAAAAAATCACAAATGTCGATACAAATAGTGGGTGCGAAAATGAGACAATTTATATAAAATATAACAAAACGTTAGAATGTGCACCACATTGAAAATGCATCAGTTGACAGAAAAGCATTAGTGTAATTGTGTTTTTGAACATTATTTGCTGAATAATAAAACTATTGAAAAAAACTATAGTGTCACTTGTAGTATTATTTTAAATCATGTGACCCAATTCTATTTGTTCATTTCAAGTTTGAATATTCAAAGACAATGACAAGCTTAGCTACTTTTTGTGTCGCCCTTTCGAAGAAATGGCGATTCATAGGGATCGCTTTGTCCGTCCGTCCTTCGGTCCATCCGGTCCCACCGATGGGCACTTGTTGGGTTCCAAAATACCCAACAAATGCCCATCTGTGAGAACTTTCCATTGGGTAGTTTTTCGCTTGTTGGGTAGGTTTAAACAAAAGAAATACCCAACAAATGCCCATCTGTGGGAGCGTCTGTCCGTCACGAAAACCTAACGTTGGCTATAACTTTGCCATTTCGTAATATTTCTTCATGAAACTTTCAAATTATATTGCTTATGACCACAGGCTCATGATGATGCCAAATTCTTTAGGTTAAGGTCACATTTGATGGAGTTATGCCCTTTTTTGTACTTTGATTTTGACATGAAAACTTAACGTTGACTATAACTTTGCCATTCCTCAATATTTCTTCATGAAACTTTCAAATTATATTACTTATGACAACACGCTCATGATGATGCCAAATTCTTAAGGTAAAGGTCACATTTGGTTGAGTTATGACCCTTTTTGAACTTGCATTATTTCCGACATTGTACCAGAGGGTGACACAAGAGTTCATCTGAAAACCCATCTTGTTCTGTCATATGTGTCACCGTATCTCAACTCAGAAGTTTAGGTGCTGTCTATTGATACTGTGCTTGCAAACAACTGCTCACATTATTCTTCCAAACTTTACAAAAGTATTCACGCCATTAAGGTAATATTTCATTTGTCACTGAACTCTCATTGATAAAATGAAAAATTAAAAAGTCTGTCTAAATGCAAAATGCAAGGACGAAAGGAGTAATACCTTTAAATAAGTGTAGTGTCTGAGGACTGTGACCAGCTTAGTTTCACTGTTGACCATATGACCTATGTAGTATGATATCCTTCACTTAATTTTGATTGGTCAGTTCCGAGAGAGGCATTGTCTTATTTCATATTATCGTCTACAAGTCCAATCATATTCTAATTATATCTTTGGACATATTGTCTTTCCACCAGGTTTGCTTTCCATGTCACTGCGTCTTCAAACTTGATAACAGTATTTGCCTTGACTTGTTAATTGCACCTTAATTGTTTTGGGGTCGAAGATCTATGTCTCAAAGGTCATAAAGTAAATTGGTCCCCGTTCTTGAGACGAAAGTTTGTTTCTGGTCCAACTTAATCAAACACAAACTCTGCCAAAGATCCATCGCTTTTCAATTGTGTTTTGATGGCCGACCCATCAGTACCTCCAGTCCTTTGATTGTAATATTTAGCGGTCGGCGTTAAGACCGTGACGACAACGATATTAACATACAATTAATCTGTCCCGGAAATGCAGGTACAAAGAAAACGAAAGTAGACTGACCGCTTTTATAGTAACTTAATGTAATTAATCTGCAAGCGGACTCACATGAACATTAAATGTTAGAAATTGAGATTTTGTCTTTTTTTAGCTTGACCTGATGGCAACGTCGAGCGTTATTTATAATTTGAATGCCGTTATACAACCGGAAGTGCCTGTTTACTGACTCGAATTCGAATACTTGCACAACCAAATATTCGAATGCCAATTTTGCTATTCGTTGCCATCCCTAGTTATTTTAGGATATTTTAGATGGAAATAATGGTATTTGAAATATTTCCACGATAAAAGGAAGATTTATTTTAATTTTTATTAAGTATTCCTTTTAAATTACTAATGGTAAGTTAGAATTTGAATAAATATGTTGATTTGAAAATTATGATTGTTCGTGATATTGCAGCCTGGTATTGTTGCTATTGCATCCGTACATTATTTCACTTGTTTTTCAACTTAACTAACAACTGTACTAAGAATGTTTACACAACTTTTCAAAAACGCATACACTCTTTTAATTGTGTGGACGAATCGCAAATTTAAGTCAAAATAGGGAGAAAACAATTTGTTTTATGACGTTACGACGACGAGTATATTACCGCGTATTCTTTGGTCCAGGCTTAAAATCGCTCAATTTGTTTGACTTTCGAAACATGCTATTTAAAGTATCTATCATTCCTTGTAATGTAATTCAACACATTATTAAACATGCTTTAATATTAATTGGCCTGATTTCGTTTATCATTTTTTAAAATAATCTTATAATTCGTTACAGGTCCGAGTTATTTTACAACGAAGAAATACAAGCTGATTCATAAGGTCTTTAACTATTTGTTTGAGGGAAATACCCCACGTTTTTGAAATCCTGTTTTATTGGTTTGAATATGCGACGATTCAGAACAAGGAAGAGAAATAACTTTTTTCCTCTTAAGTATTTAATCCACAAAAATGAGTAAAAATGGTTTTCAAATATAATATTTCGAAATAAAAAAAATATTGTTGTTTATATTGAGTTTTTACAGTGTGCTGTTTTGCAAACTCATTAAAGGGTGATGATAAAGCCTAACTCTTGATAACAATTTGCATTGCAGACAACTATTATATTTTGCCTTCTCTCATAGCTTTTAAAAATTAAGACACGTCCTTTTATTTTAATAAATCGATTGCCCCATATTATTTGTTTTCTGATATTCATAAATGTGTTTGGTTTTTCAATATGTTTTATGTTTTGTGGTTCAATCAAAGATGTTTTGAGACAACAACGGAAGCGTATACTTTATTTTAGGTAATGATTTCAATGAATCTAAGTTCATGTCAAAAACTAAAAACTATTTGCCGTATTGATTTAAGTAGAACTAAGGTACGAGTTTCCAAGAGGCGTTTGCTTTTTCTACGAGCTTTTAATCCATTTTATTTTCAAAAAAATTAATATATGCATATCAGGAATCGTCACACTCGCTTTTTCCTCCCCATAGAAAATCGAACAATAATTTATTAATTTTATTGAAAAAAATTTTGGAACCGACATTGTTTGATTATTGGAAAGTCGATTCTTTATCCAATCAAATTTATACTACATACGGCAAGCGACAACGTTAATGATGTATCGGTTTATGCCTGTCTCTCAAATTTAAGTTCTTACTATGAAGAAATGTTTTATATATTTTAAATGTTTTTATAATTCGATCACCACAATGTGTTTTAGTACACGGTTTTAGTTGCCTGATATTTTATGTTTGCTTTCGTCGACAATTTATAATTTCTCTGATGATATATTTAGGCTAAATTTAAAATGATAATGTTATATGAAGCACGTTAAGTGAAAGTGTGCCTTATAAATATAATTGCAGTTTGTATTCTTTTAATATGCATTTTCATTACAGTAACTGTCTATGAACAGGCTCATTCACAGCTTTTTAGCCATTAGAAACATGTTATTCTAGTGTAAAAATGCATTAAAAAGTAAAGATATATACTTAACGAAGTTAGAAACGAATATATTTCGTGTTTAAAGAAGTTGCGTTTCTAATTTCTTTAAGTAAATAATGGAATTAATGGTAATTGTCAGTTCCAAATATAACCCTAGGTTTGTTGAACAACCGATCCTAGAACAATATTCTACAATGCTCTGCATGATTAATTTGTTTATTCATTCGATAATATGGTGAAAGGATTCTAAAAAGTGTATGACACAACAAAACATTTAAATTAGGAACAACGTTTTGAGTACTTTATAGTTACGCACTGGTAAACTGTTAACCTAAATAGGCGGAAAACTTGTTAAAATATAGATTATGTTACTGCTAACGTGACAATAACTTAAATGGGTGGTACAGTGTATCAAATTTCTTATATAAGTTTATAAACTGAAAGGGAATATTAGTTCTTTGATGTTTAAAACATGTATCAAGTGGTTGTCAACTTAAACTGCTAAAGAAAGAAATATAAACTATATGTTTTATTTTGTTCAGAATTATATATTTTATATAAAATCAGAAAAACAATATAGAAACGTTTCTTTTAAATCGGACTGTTGAGCATTCAAAAATGAAATCTACTTTAAATGAATGCTTGGTTGTAGCAGTTTGCTTTCTACACAGCGCAAACATGGCTTTCTGTAAGTCTGAATTTGAAATGGTTAACTGCTTTAAAGAAAAAAACAAAACTTGGACATGCAATTATATTCCACAATCGATTCCTCCCGGATATTCTAATATTAGAATAGTTAATTTTAGAAAAGACAAAAGTCCCGTAGTGCTTAATAGTAACACATTCAGTGATACGTCGTGGACAGATGTGAAGTATTTAGAAATGAAAGACGATCGAACCGATTTCTCGCTGTACAGCCTAATGACGTCGAATTGTTTCAGCGGAATGAAAAATTTGCAAGAATTGAAAATCGGTGTTAAACGTTATAATTTTGATACAGATGATACATTAGCCGGAATACCAACACTTAAAATTTTGGATTTACGCGGATCTACAAACCTTCCGTTTGACGATGTTTATAAGCAATTTACCAAGTCTGGAAATCTTCCGCAATTACAGAAGCTTGTTATGAGAGGAATAGGAACGTATGTATCTTATGAAACACGCCTTGATTTTAGCTTCTTTCGTGCTCTCGGAACTCGTAATATCACTCATCTGGACATCGGAGGAATGAGGATTAATTATCTGAATGCTTCCGCATTGCTGACTGAGTTGCCGACTTTAAAGCAAGTTAATTTATCCTACTCACATATCGAAGACATAACTGGCTCTATTACATCACAAGAATACACAAATCGCATACAGTCAATGGATATTAGCTATGTGCAGTTTCCTTCGTATTTTCTAAACGTTTTGCCCGGAAAAATGGTCGTTTCAAGTAGAAATATTGAAATAACGCCTGACAAGTACCTATTTTTAAAAACATTCTTTGCACCGGAAGTAATGAATATTACTGGTATAGTAAAACAAGTTCACACTGATACAACTTTGTGGTTTCATAATATAACATTTGTGTTTCCAAAAGAAGTCCAATCAGCTTTGCTTGCCAAACAGAACGTTAAAAGGTCGTTAGTTTTCAGGGAAAACGGATTAAGATATGCAGATATTCAAGTCATGTTGCCCGGGGATTTATTTGAATCTTTAATTAGCCTGGATCTGTCCGCAAATGGTCTCGAAATGTTGCACCCGTCAATGTTGGCCATTGCACCAAATTTAGAAATTGTTAATCTCTCTGAAAACGAATTTGGCATGATGTTTTCGAACCTAGTTGATATTTCTTCACGGCTGTTTGCAAACCTTGTTCATCTTCGTTTAATCAACTTGTCCGACAACAAAATACGCTTTGTTCCAAACGACTTGTTCATCGAAAATTCTAAACTTGAGATTATTGATCTTTCTAAAAACAGACTTGAACAAATACACTTTTCTTTTAGAAACGTACAGAATTTAAAAGTACTTAATGTAAGCGAAAACTACATTTATAATTTGGACGAAATTTCTCTTAATAATTTAAACAGCATTCCTTGTGGGGTTGAAAAGTGTCCCAGAGTTAGTGCGGGAAAAGCAACGGTAGATTTTGATTTAAACCCACTAGCATGTTCCACGTGTAAAGCAAAACTATTTGTTGAATGGATAATAACGACAAAGTCAGTTAAGACTATACCGGAAACACTTTTTTGCAAAGGAAAAAACGAAATGCTTATACCGATTGACGAACACGCTCTATCATCAGTTCATTATATATGCCGGGTACCAATGCTTATAACAGTTTCATGCGTATCAGCAGCAGTATTTGTACTCATTGCCATAATATCATTGTTCCTAATCTACACACACAAAAAGAAACTTAAAGCAAGACTGAAAAGATTGAATGTGATTGCTAACCTGCGTGAAGGTGAAGGAAATTACGAATTTGTAGTTTTTGTATCGTTTTGCAGCGATGACCATCAATTCGTATCTGAAAACGTGCTTAAATCACTAAATGACAATCTCCAGATAATGACAGGCGTAGAAAGAAATCTTGTGCTCATCGGGGATTTGGGTTTCCGGGCGGGATTTCCTTTGATTGATGAAGTGATACGATGCCTACAGAAATCGTCTGTTTTTATTGCAGTAGTGTCAGAAAATTACTTAAGAAGTGACTTTTGTCAAAGTGAATTCGATCAGGCGATTGTTAATAAGAAACCAGTTTTTCTGATGTTGAAAGAGCATGTTGACGAAAGGAACATGTCTCCAGCTATGCAAGACCTCTTCAAAAGGAACGCACGAATTCTTTGGATTGAAGAAAACGGAAGTTACGTTGTCCAACCATCTTGGAAAGACATTTGCAATGCAGTCATAAACAGGATTGAATTAGATACATAGACAATATTTATCCCCTGTGTCACTGTGGTTTTACAAACGAAACATGTGTCTTTATTGCCTTGTTCATAAGGTGGAAGCCAGGACTGAAGGTTATAAAGCTGAAATTGGAAACCAGTCTCAAATCTCAAGCATCTGATTGGCTGAAATGGCGACTGGTAGCCATTTCAGCCAATCAGATGCTTGAGATTTGAGACTGGTTTCCATGCTCAGTTTTATAACCTTGGGCACAGGAGAGAGGGTGCCTTTGGTGATATTTTAGGTTTTTAAGTTGCTACAGTAACTATATTTAGAAGAAATAACAATTATCAATGATTGTTTATAATTAATGTTTAATTTGTTTGGCATTTTCTGTATAAAACATGTTATTTTTACCACAAAATGCAAAGTTAGCAATTTCGTCTGCTCAATTTAATGACGTCATTTCATATCTGACAGTTTGTATAGGATAGAGTCTATTAAGAAGTTTCTATAGAAAATAGGAGCCGAAACGTAGATACGTCTTAATAGACTTTATCCGGCTTAGAAGTCGGCCTTCATTCGTAGAATGCGCATGCGCAGTTAAAAATATATCGATCTATTTTGTTCGTCGTAAAATAGAAAACAAAAATGAGTTCTATTGAAATAAATCGCTGAAAAATTTGAATTTTCATAGCTTCTGGTTGGCTACAAATGTTGGGCGAATTCAAAATTAAACAACAGTTTACGACCCGTTTAAACTACATGAACCGCTGCAAATTTCATTAACCTGTTGCCTAACGCATTGAGGTTATCCATCGTGTCCATAGATTGAATACTTTTTAATAAACGTTTACTTATTTTGCTTTCTCTAGTTTCATTTTATCAAATAACAATTAAAAGCAAGAAGAATATGTTTATTTAATACTTCCCTCCAAAATAGTTATAAACAATTAATGTTTGATGCATTTCTTTTTTCGAAAATAGTTTGTGAAAGACATGTAAATTTAAATTATCTCGTAAAAATGTACGGAGCGGTTTAAGTATAAACTAACTAAAATAAGTTTAGAGACATGATCAACCAAGCTAATTCAGACACACTTTTATTGTTTAGTAAGATGCATGTTCAACAACTAATTTTACAACAATGTAGCTCGATTTATCGGGGACCTTTTACGACAAATCATGTTTTATTGATAAATTTTGAAAAGTACTATTTAATGTTAAACACATTAAACACAGATTCTTCTAACGTTCGTTGTAATGTAGTTTAGCACATTATTAAACAAGCTGTAATATCAATTTACCTGACCTCGTTATTAAAATTATATTTATACAATTACCTGATAATTCGTTCCAGGTCCGATTTATTTCACAACGAAGAAATACAAGCTCAATCTTATGATCAGTGCCAAAGGTTATAAAACTGAGCATGGAAACCAGTCTCAAATCTCAAGCATCTGATTGGCTGAAATGGCGACCAGTCGCCATTTCAGCCAATCAGATGCTTGAGATTTGAGACTGGTTTCCAATCTCAGTTTTATAACCTTCAGCCCAGTACTATTAAAGGGAAATACCTCGCGTTTTTAATCCTATTTCATCGGTTTGTATACATGTATCTGCGAATGACATAAAGCGACGATTTCGATCAATGAAGAGATATAATTGTGTTGTTTTATTTTGCGTTTTTTATTCCTTTTTCTCATCTAATTTTTTATCAATAATGAACATATCATAAAATGTATGGTTTTCAAATACAATTCGTGTATTATGTAATAAATAATGTTGTTTATATTGAGTTAATTCTTATTTGTAGCAGTTTTTGCAAACCTATAATTTGGTGGTGATTGAGCTAACCGGGAACCCCCACATCCAATAAAAAAGACCTGATAACCCTGATATACGGAATCGACAACGCATGATGCCGGAAACCTATTATTTACTGATATAGAGTACTGACTATATTTACGTGTCTTAGCGTTATTTGAAAATGAAGTTCTGTAATATACCAGTGGTGATTAAAAAAGAAGTTCAAATTGCCATATAACCTACCTTTAAAACAAGGAATTTAGTTTGTACGAAAAATGGGATTAAGTCAAGCAGAACTCTTTGTACTCGTTGAATTTGTATCAGTGTTCTACATCTATAAATACAAGAGGGGACTTAAAAGAAGACGGAACATAATGAATTACTACAAGTAAGAGGGAAATACTCTAAATTTTTGTAATCGTGGTTATTGGTTTAAAAATCAGCGAAGTCTGTACGCGTCAATTTACAATCAGGAAGGAAACGACACAATCAAGGGCAGGCGCGTACCTGCCAATACGCGAGTGTTTTTGGAACCACATGATTCAACTCCGAAAGCCAAGAATGCATTACATTGCACCATTGGTTTGAAATTCCACCGGCAGAGCCTTCTCAAGTGTGAGGTTGGTGCACCCTAGAATCTGGTTTAAACCCCCAGTGGCAATTTAATTTGCCACTGACAGTACCAAGACGGTAACCCCTCGGGTTTTCAATTTTGTTAATTGTTTGTGGTGTCTGTTCTAGAACTGATCATTTAATTAACCATGCTCTCTCTCATCTCTTCTTCTTGGCTGTTTGGGAGGCTGTTTTCTCTGAATGTGACAATTCCTGACTTGCATTATTTCACTTTTTTCTCAAGTATGAATCCACATGATTAGACAGCTATCTACGCCCCTGAATGAGAGATAAACTAGACAAGTGGGAGATGCTGGATTCCCATGAGAATAACCCGTAAAATATTTAAAAGCGAAATATACAAATCAGGAATTGCCACATTCGTTAGATACAGCCTCACCGCAATGCCAAAATAGAGAGGAGGAGAGAGCTTGGTTTAAAAAAGATCAAATTCAAAACAGAAACCACAAACAATTAACGAAACTCAGAACCTGTTGGATTACCGCCCTGGGACTGTCTTCAAATAATTCTTTCGTGGCTGTTTGTGACAGCAAGATTAACTGAATCCATAGCGTTTCTTAAGGTGTTAAAAGGATCATCTAAAGATTTTTTTTCATATTTTGATTTCAATAAGATTAGATTGCGGGCAACCTCCGTAAACACCTGCAGCACTTCACCGGACGCCGACCTCGTTTTTTGTCATAGGACGACTGTTAGAACCCCCGCTCCAATCAAAAGACGCTGTATATTACTTCCAATTTAGGTTTTGCTGTCAATCAAAATTTTTCGCCGTTTGTTCATTCCCTTTGCGGATGTCGAAACAATAACAAAAGGTGTGGCTTAAAGTAAAGCACCTTAAGTCTTGATAAACAATATACAACGTTCGATTAATTTTACTTTCCCGCGCTACGTCTCTACGAAAATGTCAATCGCCGCGCATCGTGTTTATGTTTATGTTTGTAAGACAAAATCTAACTGAAGTACATGTAGAAATTAGTTGTATCATGGAATTTGAGGAGATTCAAACGAAATTGTTGAGTACATAATTAATCACACAATCTCTGAATTGAGTGAGGTTAAAATGAAGAAATTATTAACAGAGCTACTTCTAAACGATGTTTTTATCAGAATTGTTCAGACAATGCAGTTTTACAGTCATGTTCAGACAGAAGCTGCGACACCTATCTTTATAAACTGTTTCCTTAAAAAAAAAGAGAAAGAAAACAATGTCTGAATCCTCCATTATATGAAACATAATAACTTTAAGAGTTCAATCTTGTTCTTAATTAAAAGAACTAAACATGCCTATCAGGAAAAGACACACTAAAAACCACAGCCTCCCAACATATCTAAACTTTAAAGAGGAAAAGAAAGCCTATTTTTACAATATGATCAGTTTCAAATAAAACGCCCAAAATAATTAATAAAGAGAAACTTTTCTCCTTGGAACGGTCAGTGAAAAACAATTTGCCACCGAGGGTTTACAGTCAAGTTGAAATAGATGAAAAGGGAACTTTGTAAGCCATCGAACACGATAAAAACGAAAATATTGCAGGCTCGGTTTGATTTAGCCTGGCTCATGGGCAGTAATAGAAATGCATATTACTATTTTAAGACGGTTCCCTACTCTTAATAAAATTTGTTTTGTCGGTAAACCCCTTTATTGGTTGCGACTCCATAGTAGATTGTTATTGATGTTGATTTTAAATTTAACGTTTTTCTTTGCTCTATTTTTACTTGTCTAAGTGGTAAATACTTTGGGCTGATGGGTGGGTTGGAGTTATTTCACAAAAAACTGGTACTTGTTTGTTTATACCAGAACCTATTGGGGCAAGTTTGAGGTTAGTGTACCCTAAAAACTGATTTAAACGCCGGTTGCAAATTCTTTATGCCACTGACTGTTAAAAGACGTTAACCCCTCGGGTTCTTATTTTCGTTTATTGTTTGTGATGTCCATTTTGAAAATGATCATTTTATAACGCATGCTATCTCTTCCTCTACTTCTTTGCTGTGTGGGGAGGTTGAGTCTTCTGGATGTGACAATTCCTGATATGCACATATCACTTTTTGTATGTGTGTTATCTTTTCCAAAGGCTTACTCCAATCGTTAGCCAAAATATATCATTCATTTAATTTTCTTTTTAAATCACTTATTGGTGTACAATATACTCGTACCTCCAGGTCAAGTACGGATGAATATATTTGTACTTATTAGTACGCAGTATATGGAAAAGAATCTTAATTGGAAGCCAATTTTCCTGAACTGGTATTCACCTGTTATAACATCCTTTTCTCTTAACTGATTAACTACAAATCCTCAAAATGTGGATGTTAAATAGATATCACTATAAAAGATCTTTGAGATGGACCATCTACATCTGTCGCCCATGTATTATAATGTGTATCCAGGGAGAAAGAATGTAGGAGCAAACTTGTGTCAACCACTTTTTATATTTCCATTTCGTGGCTAGGTTAACCCTTAAAGCCCCGGTCACAACTCGCCGTACTTGCAAGTGCATGTTGTCTACGTGCAAAAAACGTGGGCCAAATTCGGGGATCCGTACGTGGTGAGTCCCGACTCCGTACGTATTTGGGGGCACGCAGAAACGCCGTAGCATTTAAGTGTAAGCAAAACTTTCTCTGCGTTCGAGCTGTGAGCGGGCGACGGATTCACCTCAGTACGGGTGACGCGCACTGCCTCCGCGAGTCTTTAAAAAAAATGACCGTGACGCGCACGTAATAAGTGCGTGGTCCGTGCTAAGTCCGTGCTTCCTCAGTTCAACTGTCCAAAACGCGCACAGAACTCAGGCGGACCATATCGAGAAAATACGTGCTCCGCACTTACAACACACGGTGTGCGCACGGACCTCTGCGATATATAACAGTCGAACCGACAGATGAGAGCCGCCATTTGTCTTTAAGATGCCACCGAGGAGGGCAGCAAGGAAAGAGGCACAAAAGAAGAGAGCGGGCCACAGCGGAAGATGAGGAGAGGAGTCTAGAATTCGCAATATCTGATGTTGTAGGGGCGGTATTGCAAGGCAGAGGCAGCTGTGGTTTCTTGGCAGCATCGATAGGTCGTTCATATATATACTCAGCAAAAATAGAAAGTACCCACTTTTTATGCTTATATTCTCATTCACATATTTTCATTTAATTACGAACACTTCAAAAGGTGTTTTATTAATTAATCTCAGTTGTTTTTAAGTTTAATTGTTCGTGAACATAATCTTCCACACCTACACCTGAGCAAATGCCCATCAGACAACAATTAATGATGGATTAAAAACCCCTATATATTCAATTCAAAGGGAGGTAATAGGAAATGTTTGGGATTTCTAGCGTTTTTTTTATAGAGGACGAGTTGTTTTATTAATGATTTTTGTGATTTTATTGAGTCATCAATAACTGGAAAAATTGATTTAATTCCAACAAATGTGAATATTGTTTAGAATCACTTACTTCTTCCTTAAACCCCAATAATAGCAAAGGGAAAGATAACTTAGTCGTGACTGCAGATTTTAAGAACATTTTATTTCTTTGTAATGATTACAGAAATGCAGATCTGTTCAAAGAAGATATTTTCTATTTTATTTTTCTAGTTTTACAAAATCACAGGTAGAAAAGTGGGTACTTTTTATTTTTGCTGAGTATATATATCACCCAACAGCAACCGAAATAAACTCACGTTCACCGCACTTGCACGTACTTACAGCGCACTTAAATTAAATCTCCATAAAAGAACGGCTATGAAATACCTTGTTGCAATAGTGAAACTGCACCTGTATTTATGAATTAGATCTGTGTTTTGGCAATAAAACTTGCAAAAGGTTTTCCTTAATTTGAGATACCGATAACCCTGTTTTAAAAGTTTTTCTGTAATAAGATATCGGTTCTATTAGAGTGAGGGAAGATGATATGCAGAAATACCCAGTGAACGTGAAAACTTAATGATGACAGCATTATCTTTGCTGACGGGATAAACAGTAAGCTAAAATGTATTGACAGCTTAACTTATATTGTCACAGATTACTGTGATGTTCCTCTACTGCCCTGCCAACTGTGTGCCATCACTGACACAGAAGTTGCTGTTTGTTGTTACAACAGTGCGCTGATACAATTTGTTACTGTTGAGTGGACAATGAAGAAGACCAAACAGATAAAAACTGGATTTCGTTGCCAAAGTTTGGCCTATGCTGGTGAAAGCTTGTTTGTTTCTGATGATATGTCAGTGTATATGTTCTCATTATCAGGAGAAAAACTGAAGCAGTTATACAAAGATCAGTCTGTACAGGGACGGTCCCAGGGCATTCAGGCTCTAGCTATCAACACTGTCAGATCCAGAATTGGCAAAGGTTTACTAATTCTGGATATGAATGGTCAGGTTGTTGGACAGTCTGATGGGTATATACTTGATGGAGCCAATGGTGTTTGTCTAGACAATAATGGCAATGTGCTTATTTGTTGTTTGGAATCTAGGAATTCCCTCAATTAACTCCGTCACATTGTATTAAACACAACACAACACAATTTCAATTTCAATATTAAATTGTAATTTGTAACCGTAGCACTTGGGTAACCGTAGCACTTGGGTATCCGATGAAATTCATCAATTTCTACAATACATTCCAACATTTTTCACAACTAGTTATTATATAATCTCAATAAATAACAATTTATAGCATTAATGCCATACATCAATTCCACAATTATTACATGTATAGATCTGTTTACATTCTACCAATACTTTATTCGCATTTACTTCCTAATTTTAAACAAAAAATTATCAATGTAAACCTGTCGGTTACCCAAATCTGAATGACTTACACACAATATTAATCACACGAAAATATCGTGCACTGATGTCACGCTTAAGTGACCACTTTAACAGCGACTGCGTAACCTGAAGGGAAAATAATTTCTTTCTAATTCGTTCCTCAAACGAAATAAATTATATTTCTCTCAATTCACTCCGTCACATTGTATTAAACACAACACAACACAATTTAAATTTCAATATTAAATTGTAATTTGTAACCGTAGCACTTGGGAAACCGATGAAATTTAAAAGATCGGGAAATTTGATCTATAATTTCTCTTCAACTTGGAAATATACTGTTAGACTGTTTACGATTATTTTTTCAATAATCTTCATCAATGATATTAATATACAGTTACATTGTTCAGCTCAAACTAACTGCACTTAAAAATGTCTTTACAACTTTCTAGTCCCAACAGTTAACGTTCTCTTAAATCGTCTTTAACATATCCACCTTCGAAATGTCACTAAGACAACACCGTGTCTCTTGAATTATCTGTCTCTATTCCCTTTATTGGCATGGGCAATTGCACCACCTGATCTTAATATTGCTTAACGTCTTTAATATACGACTTTAAAGTCCTGATAAACTCTTCACGTAACGTATTATCTGACGTAGCATTGTATCACTGAATACTTTTCTTTTTTGAACAAGTTAAGTTGCAAACGAAATAATCATGATCTAAACGACCATGAAATATATCTCTGAACATCAACAACTGGACATAAACATGTTCCGGTTTAGCTATTGTTATCCAAGACCCGTTCTATATTTGTCAGTTTTAATGCTTTCTACAAAAATAGACTTGTGTTTGAAAGAATATATTGTCAGAAACTTTAATGTTTAACAATTCAAAACTTCTAATAAATCCCGAAAAGCCTACAAGTCAACAATTAGCAAAAACTCTTGAAATACAACGCTATAAAAAGTATCAAGCAATCCTGCTTTACATCTGATATATTCATCGGTGGCAATGCTGCCTCATATCAGACAATTCTATCTTATCTGTTGCAATATCGCCCCATATCTGACAACCCTGTCTTATATCTGGCGATACCGCACCGTATCTGACAATTCTGTCTTATATCAGGCAATACTGCTTCATCTTCTCTTTTTCGTTCGCTCTACACGACCACTCCAGCATCTGCGATGAAAGTTGTGGTCCTCCGTAGGTCGTCAACATCTCCATACAGTTTCTGCTGGATTATTGCACCTTGTGGCCACGTTGCTTCTCGCTTCTGTTCGTATCGTTTACATTGTTGGAGGATGTGCTCTGCAGTCTGGTCCTCTTCTCCGCAGGGACATATTGGGGATGGCGCCAATTTATACTTCCTACACATGTGTGCATTCAGTCTGTTATGCCCTGAGCGTAACCTCACCATCACCACCTGCTCTGGTCTGTTTAACATGTGGTAGGCATCTGCTTCCTGTCTGGTCTTTGTGAGAGCCTTAATGATGGTGGCTTTCTCCTTGTATGTCACCAGGTTATCTGGTTGCTCTAACTGGGCTCTTAACCTAGCCAGCTTGTCAGCCTCCTCATTTCCGGGCACTCCACAGTGAGATGGTATCCACTGAAGGGCAACATTGCGGGTAGACCCAAGCTTGTTCACGGCTTGTTCTAGTTCAGGAACATTGTTGCTTTGCAGAGCCTCCAGAACTGATCTTGCATCTGTGAGGAAGACTACAGAGGTTACCTCTTCTGCTGAGTCTTCAATCAGAGAGACTGCCTTCATGAGCGCTTCAGTCTCTGCTCTGTAGTTGCTACAGTGCTTCCCAGTGGCAATGTAATGGACCGATTTCTGGCCTGACGGGAATGTTATATGAATATCAGCGCCTCCATCCTTAATAGCTCTAGTGGCTGACCCATCTGTATATACATGGGTCCATCTGTCTAAATGATAGTCTGCGTAGATAGTAGCAAGTGTCAGACTTCTACGGATGGTCTCATTTTCTTGTTTGCCCATGTCAAGTCCAGGAAAAGCAAGTGCCACTTTCACTGCAGACAGGTCATTGGCAGTAGGGTTGGTGATGTCTGCTCGGCCCAAGGGAATTGTCTGTATGTTTAGTTCAGAGGCGTACTCTCTATTCAGCTTCTTTGCTTCATGTACAAAGCTGGAGCGCTTAAGGCGGTTCTTCGTGAATCCCTCAAGCCTGTTCCTCATGGGGTGATCTGGGAGCGACTTGTACTTGTTTGCCTGGAGAAGGACTTTGGTTTGTCTTCTTTCATGAAGTGGCTGGATTCCAGTCAGTTTCTCCATGAAGGCAATTGGTGTAGACTTGGTGGCCCCTGTGATAATGCGCAATGCCTGACTTTGTACTTTGTCTAAGGCTTGCTGGTTCGTCTTGGCTGTTGTGGACCATGTGGCTGAGCTATATTCCATTGTGGGTCGTACTGTGCCCTGATAGATGGTCTTCAATATTTGCTCATTCGCACCCCAGGTTGTTCCAGCAAGTTTGCGCATCATGGCTAGTTTTCTTCGTGCTGTCCCTTCTACACGGTTGATGTGTGGTTTCCAAGTCTGCCGCTTATCAAAGGTGACCCCAAGGTATGTGGCTTCGTCTTCCTCCTTCAGTAGTGTTCCAGCCAGCATAACCTTCCCAGCTTTCTGTTTTGTTGACAAGGTGAACAGTGTGCTAGACGACTTCTCCTTGTTGATCGTAACGCACCAGTCTTCTGCCCATGCTGCAAGTGTGTCCATAGCTCCTTGCATTCTGTACGTGGCTGTAGAGGCGTGTTCTTCTTTGCACCATAGCACCAGATCATCAGCATAGAGAGCAGCATAAACTCCCTTTGGCAGTTCAGACACCAGGTCATTGATGAAGACCAGGAAGAGTGTCGGGGACAGGACTCCACCTTGTGGGACACCATGGCGTAGCAGAAACTTCCTACTGTTGGCTTGGCTCAGGCTGACTCTGGCTCTTCTGTTGAATATATACGAGTTGATCCATTGCAGCATGGCCCCACCAACTCCATTCCTCATGAGCTTTACTTGTAGCCCTTCTGTCCAGACTTTGTCGAATGCTCTCTGTAGGTCGATCCGTGCTGTAAGGACCACCTTGTTTTCTTTAAAGGCATCTTCGACTTCCTGTGCTAGGTATGTTGTCTGGTCTTCTGTGGAACGAAATTGTCGGAAACCAGCCTGTTCAGATGCCAGCAGGTCGTTGGTCTCCAGGTACCACTTCAGGCGTGCATTCACAATTCTCTCCATTGTCTTTACTACACAGCTGGTGAGGCTGATCGGACGGTAGCTGGCTGCCTTCTTTGGGTCCTTCCCTTTCTTGAGTATAGGGATCATTGTCGCCTCTCTCCAGATCTGAGGTAGCTGCCCTTGTTTCCAGCTGTAGTTGTAGATGTCCAGGAGTTTGCACATTGCTGTATTGCCCAAGTGTGAGAGCATCTCGTTGGTGATACCGTCTTGACCTGGAGATTTTTTGGTCTTCAGCTGTCTGAGAGCTGTCTGTAGCTCGTGTAGTGTCAGGCGCGAGTCCATACACTCTGACGTACCCTTAGCTGTTTTTCCTGTCCCTTTGTTCTCTTCTGGCTTCATTCTGTCGTTCTCTGTTGATGGGGATGTCACTGACATCTCTGTAGTTTTCTCAAAGACATTTGCCGCTTGTTTGCCCATTAACAGCTCTCCTTCCTCTTCCAGGGTGACTGGGCCTCTCGGTTTGTCTTGGTCGTCGTTCAGTTGTTTCGTTAACCTCCACAACTTACGGCCATCTCTCTCGAGGTTTAGTGAAGCTGTCTTGTTTCTCCAGCTCTTTCTTTGGGCCTCTAGCTTATGCCTGAGGAATTTGGCCTTGGCATGCTGTAGGTTGAGGTTTGCCTCCTGTGAGGGATTGTTTTCGGCTTCCAGTCTGGCTTCGGACAACTTGGTTTGCAGCTACTCTAACTGCTCACTCCAGTATGGCTTGTAGTCTTTCCTCGCACCTCTAGGGATGGACTGCTGTGCTGACTTGAGGATACATTGATTGAAGTCTCTGACTATGTTGTTTATGTCTCTCCCTTCAACTCTGATGTCTTTGCAGAGTTCATTGCCCACAGACTGGAAAAGGGACCAATCGGCCTTCTTGTAGTTCCATCTGGGTAGGCTAGATGATGTAGAGACAGTGTGGTCCAATATGAGGTGGACTGGGCGATGATCACTGCCTCCGAGCTGTTCAGAGACTTCCCTCTGGACATGTCCATGTATGTCGTCAGTACAGAAGGCAAGGTCAGGCGTTGATGTTGTGTGCCATCTTCTGGAGTAAAAAGTTAGGGGATCCTCCGGCTGATTGATGAGGTTCAGCCTGTTGTCATCCTGCCAAGTTTCCACTTCCTCTCCACGGCTTTCCAAGTGGTCATATCCCCAGCTTTGTGAGTGACTATTGAAGTCTCCAACAACCATGAAGTTGGTTGCCTCTGTTGGAATATGGTCTAGGGATAGAGCTTTGTCGTTTGGAGAGTACATGTTCACAAGAGTCAGTTCGAAGTCACTTTCTGAGGCTCAGTACTTGCAATTCCGAGTCATCCATATGCGTTTTAGTCTGGAAAGCATTGATGTTGTTCCTGACTAATGTCATGATGCCTCCTTTCTTTCTACCAGCCCTGTCGCTTTGGAAGCACTAGTATCCTCTGACCTTAAAGGATTTCGCTGGTTGCAGGTGTGTTTCCTGAATGCAACAGACATTAATGTCATTCTCATGAAGGAAGTGCTGTAGTTCAGTCTTTTTGTTGAAGACTCCTTCTGCGTTCCAATGCATTACTTTGAAGTGTTGCTGTTGGACTTTCCTCCTCCTTGGCTTGTTGTAGCCCTTTGTTCTCCTCTTGGTATGATAGAAGGAGTGACCCCCAGTAGCTTTGGGTGGACTCTGTCGAGACTCAGAGCCCGGCACTGTATCTCCCTGGAGGGATTCCAAAGATCCAGCACCACATCGATGAATACCATATGATCGTGTAGTCATAGCGTAGTTACGTGATGCCATGGTTTGTTAGAGAGTGCCAATGGCCCAGCATCTCCGATTTTAACTCTCTAGGTTGATTAGGGTTACCTCTCCCAAAGCCTTTGTCGACCCAACGACTGACCACAAGGCAGTGGTGTTTTTTGGAAGGGTTGTCTCCCTTGGTTTGGAATAAGAGTTTTCCTTCTCCTAGACAGACTGCCTTCCCTGGCTAACGAGCTCCATCTACCCGAAGCAGTGGTTATGGCGCCACAGGTCCGCCTTCGCCCCTTCTCCTGTTAGTAGTAGCAGGTCCGCCGGGCTAGTTACAAGCCACGCGTGCAGGCCAGGAGCTGGACTTGGTAGTCAGTGGCTATATTTTACGCAAGCCATTGGGAGCACTTTTTAAGCAATGGGAGCTTATCCAACATTGCCTACCCCGGCGATGACAACCCTTGGAACCCACTGCCCCATAATCGACATCTCTGTCTTATATCTGGCAATACCGCCCCATATCTGACAACTCTGTCTTATATCTGACAAAACTACCCCATATCCGACATCTCTGCCTTATATCTGGCAATTCCGCCCCATATCAGACAACTCCGTCGTATATCTGACAATACCGCCTAATATCTGACAATTCTGTCTCATCTCTGGCATACCGCCTATAATCTAATATATATGGCAAACCCGCCCCAAATCTGACAATTCTGTCTTATCTCTGGCAATACTGTCCCATATCTGACAACTCTGTCTTATATCTGACAATACCGCCCCGTATCTGACAATTCTCTCCTATCTCTGGCGATACTGCCCCATATCTGACAATGCTCTCCAGTCTCTGACAATACTGCCTCATATCTTGACAACCCTGTCTTATACCTGGCCATACTGCCCCATATCTGACAATTCTGTCTTATATCTGGCAATACCGCCTCATATCTGACAATTCGGTCTTATCTCTGGCAATACAGCCTCATATCTGACAATTCTGTCTCATCTCTGGCAATACTGCCTCATATCTAACAACTCCGTCTTATATTCTGGCAATACCGCCCCATATCTGAAAACTCTGTTTTATATCTGGCAATACCTCCTAATATATGACAATTCTGTCTCATCTCTGGCAATCCAGCCTCATATCTAACAACTCCGTCTTATATCTGGCAATACTGCCCCATATCTGACAATTCCGTCTTATATCTGGCAATACCGTCTAATATCTGACAATTTTGTCTCATCTCCGGCAATACTGTCTCATATCTAACAACTCCGTCTTATCCCTGGCAATACAGCCCCATATCTGACGATTCTGTCTTGTCACTGGCAATACTGCCTCTTATCCTACAACTCTGTCTTATCTCTGGCAATTCTTCCGTATATCTGACAATTCTGTCTCGTTTCTGGCAATTCTGTCCGTTCACCATTTCCTTTTCAGGAAAATATCTCTACAAAGTAAAAACACGTTGTAAGTCATGACATTAATCTCCCTTTGAAATATAAAGTCTTCATTTTAAAGCCAGCATTCGGAATTACTAAAACTTTCTTTCCCGGAAATACACCTAGTATAAAACGCTTTACGCGATTCCTGATATGCATATTTCACCTTTTTACAATCCCAATAACCTTGAGAAACGCCAGTTTTAGCCGACACTTCGTACCCTACATAACCCGTACAACTCACATCAGGGTATACTATTTTCAAACTCTTCTGACATTGAAATATATTTCTGCCGTTAATAAAAACTGACAGACTCCCAAAATAATAATTGCTTTACGGAATCTGGGGAAAGAGCAATATATGAATCCGAGTGGACGGCGGTAAGTTCATCCGCTCTTAAATATCTGGTCATTATCTGTGTCACGTGAACTAACACTACCGACATTGAATAAGTTGCCCAAATATACTAGCAACCTTTCGTTCAGGAAATCCTCTATGAACTTTGTGTGCATTTAAAAGCTTAAAACTGGTATCATTTTCTTTTACCTATCTACTATCCGAAATATAAATAATACCGACTTAATTTTAAAACAATTCCCAAATATTCCAAAATGTGAACACGGATCAATTAACTTTTGACTTTAGGTATAAAACCACAAAGTAGTAACTAAGTTTAATAATACAAGCGAAACCTTCTCCGTCTTCTCAAAAACCTACCGCACCTAAACCAGTCATCTAAAAACATTGAAAACAGTTTCCTTCACTACGCCACTTCTTAACATGTGGTCTTGTCAACATTGTAAAACATGAGAAGCGGTTAAAATTCTCAAATCAAAAATAAATGTTTTCTTTTCAGAACTTTTCACCGAAACAGTCAACAGATTTACAATATATGGCATAATCCAGAGATGTTCCCAAACGGTTGCATTGTAGCTTCCGCAATTGGACCCGTTGAAAGCGCCACGAACGAACTTCCCTCTGGTCAACGTTGCAACGGGTTGAAATTGAATATCCTTCTTATTTGAAGAGTAAGCACCAGTGTAAAAACCAACATCATTACGAGGAAAAGAAGACGAGACCACGCCCCTGCCCCTGCCACGTGACCTTGTACGCTTGCGCTTAAGGACTCGATCCTCGGTCATACAGGTTTTGCTTTGATCTTCCGATTCGCTGGCAATTTGGTTTGTTTAATACTGTCTCGCAGTTTCCCAACAGCGTGTTGATGACTCTTGAAAACTCTACGAAATATCCCTTCCAGTTTTTAACTTCTTCATTACGTTAACAACACATTGTGAATTCCCTGGAAATTCTGCACGCCGAGCTTCCACTCGCTGCTGTCTTAGCTCAAAAACGTTTATCAATGACTACTCTGCTGTTTGCTAATCAGAAGGATTATGTTCTTCAATTTCGGCCATAACACGTGTACAATAAAACTAAGCGTCGTATTTGGCACAGCAAAAATTATCGATGTAAACCTGTCGGTTACCCAAAGCTGAATGACTTACAATATTAATCACACGAAAATATCGTGCACTGATGTCACGCTTAAGTGACCACTTTAACAGTGACTGCGTAACCTTAAGGGAAAATAATGTCTTTCTAATTCGTTCCTCAAACGAAATAAATTATATTGTCTCAAAGTTAACTCCATATGGAAAATTTATAGATGTGATTTTTTATAATGATGAAATATGTACGGCTGTATGCTGTAACAAGAACAACACCCAACTGATTATAGGTTGTTTGATTGAAGATGAAAATGTAGTTTATGATATCAATGCAAAATTAACTCGATACCCAGTACAGAAATTCTCCTAAAAAGCCATTAGAAAATCAGGCATTTTTTACGATTAATGATTTATATTGTCAACTTCTACTCGTACTTGGAGAATGATATCTATTTGATAAATAAATCATACATAATTGAAACATGCTAACACCATAACTAATTTCACTAAATGTAGCGATTACGCTCATTGATAAAACAATTGTTGTAAAATGACACCGTTATTTAATAATTAAATTTTATGCTTATGTATTGCCAATTTATATTAAATACAATCGTTAAAAATCTGAATTAATGTGACGATCAAAGAAATATGCAGAATTGTTTCTCGATGGTATAAAACGTTACCTTATACCTTAGTTGACTTGTAACCCTCAGATTTCCTTGTAATGTTAACCTTTGTTTTGTTTTCTTAAAAGAAAGCTTTGTAATTGTTATTTATTTCTGTTGCATAAATAAATATGTGTAGCCTTGCAATTTTGTATGAACATTACAGTTGGAGTAGTCATAAGTAGAGTTATCAAATAAATAAATCAATTTGTAGAATCCTATTCCATTCGATCGTTATTGCTGGATATATCAGATGAGAAGGGAAAGGCTTACTAGCTGATGGCGTTTGAAATTGGATCAAACTTCGGGTGAGTGAATACCTTGTGAATCAGCGATTATTGTATACCAGATCAGGTCATCCGGTGTTTTCACCAGTGTATTCACCAGTGTAGGAAATATCGATCCTACACCACTCATGTAGAATGAGTCACGCGACCTTTATGACGTCATGAAGTCTTACGCAGTTATGAATGAACGATGGAATGTCTGGTAAATCACTCCGCTACTATAAAAAAAACTACTGCAAAGAAATATTTACAGAAAAATACCTCTAAAATGCTGAAAATAAATAGGTCATGCAAGAAAATGTGTCATTCACTTGTGTTGGGCAAAGATCGCGTGATCCGGCCTTCGTGAAATATGCATTTAGGCGGTAACTTGTGCATATTTCACTCGGGCCGGATCACGCGATCTCTACCCAACACACGTGAATGATATATTGCGCGTATATCTGTATGGATAGTATAGACAATATCTGATGAATTTAGATAATGCCATTTATGACAGATCTGGGTAAATGGAAGCTGGAGTTCCCTAAGGGGGATGCTTGTTTGAATGTTGAGAAAGAAAATGTCTAATGATCAATTATTACTTTTAATTTTTCACTTTAATTTTTCACTTTACCATTAGATTATTGTAATATAATGAAGGATACAAAAACATAAATAAAACTAACATATCTTTATCAGTTTGTGTTTGCTCATTTGTCAGTAACCGGTCGTTGTCATACTCCCACCATACTTGCCTAAAAGTATATGTACACTCTGACCAAGCTCATAACGCGGATACACTTAATTTTAATTATTTATGACTGCTATTTCTGTAAATGATAAAATATACGATTCTTGTATAAATTAAAACAATAAGGCGGAACAAAACTCAAACAAATGAAATATTTGTATCAATTAAAGTTACGGGCTTTCAAGTATCATGATACAATGATTTGTTTTGAACACAACTTGAACAGAAATTTTGACCCCAGATGCATTTTCATAACCAACTTGTTATAGCCGACTAGACGACGTAAACAAACCAAATTACTATACTCAAGGCCTGGTGATTTTGGATAGGAAAATTAAAATTATTTCTTATATAACTCAAATTAAAACTAGCCCCGCCCCCTAGTGATCTTTTTTATGAACTAACATCGCTTCAAGGAATTTGATAAAGCGTCACCTATTAAACTTTTTTTTAAACATTTCTGCGAAATTTTCACATATCTGTTTTGTTAAATTAGCCCAGTGGTTTTGGAGATGTTATTCGAGGGAAAAAGTTTATGGCGGATATAATGGTCAGTCATAAATTACAACAGTTCACACTTGAGCATCATGCTCAGGTCAGCTAAAAGTGGACTTAACGCTTTGAATATATAGTTTTGATATAGTTCAATACTATGACTCGTCCAGCAACATCTGTTAATCTAACCAGAAGCTTGCTTATTTACAACTCCAGTTAGATCTAACAATAGATGAAAAGTGAACATCGAAAGCCACCGAACACGATGTATATGAACACATGCAGGCTCGGTTTCATCGGACCTGTTCATAGGCAGTATTGAAATGACCCGCCTAGCCCCATGTTGAGCTCAACTCAACATTTACACAATAAACAGTTAAATTTCGATCCAGCACTAAGGATGGAATGACATTGAACCTTCAATGCGGTATTTTGATATAAATACCATTCCTTGTCCAGTGGGGTTCGGTCCCCAGATAAAACTATCGGGTTTTCCTAAACGATGGACAGATACTGAACAAAAATAAAAAGTATCCACTCTTTATGTTTATATTCTCATTAACGTATTTTCATTTAATCAGGAACGCTTTGTATGGTGTTTTGTTAGTTAATCTCAGTTGTTTTTAAGTTTAACTGTTAAAGAATAAAAACTTCCACACCAAGACCTGAGGAACTGCCAGTCGAATAACAATAAATCATGGATTACAAAACACTACATATTCAATTTAAAGGGAGGTTATTGGAAATGATTGGAATTTCTAGCGTTGTTTATCGAGGACAAATTGTTTTATTGATGAATGTTTTGTGATTTTATTGATCACAAGATGTAGAGAAATTGATTTAATTCAAATAAATGTGAATAATTCTAAGATTCACTGTCATTTTACTGAAACCTTTATAATAAAGGGAACGATAACAAAGTGGAGACTGCAGATTTTCAAGAACACTTTATCCCTTTGTTTTCATTACAGAAAAGCAAATTTGTTTGCATTTAGAATTACGAGTTTTCATTTTCAAATTTTACAAAATTTAAAATTGGAAAGTGGATACTTTTTATTTTTGTTGAGTATAGAATATAATTTTGACAGGGTATCTTAGAATAATAAAATCCTACATATAACAGTCAACATAAAGGGCAAAATTTAAACAGCAGGAAGTATATCCTTGGGGTGAATGAACAATATCCAAATCTATATTGGCTGGAATATTAAAACCACCTATCTTTAAACTGGCCGGAATATTAAATAAACTTTAAGGTAATTTTAGAAGTAGTATTAAATTATTTTAGAAGTAGTATTAAATTAAACATATTAGCTGATGTGATACTGAATTCTAATTTATTTGAATGGCTACTAGAATAACCTCACAGACGACAAAAACCAATTAGAATAGGATTTTAAGAGCAACTTCCAATAGTTGGTTCGCAGCTATTATTGAAGCCATGCTCTGGGCCAAATGTTTTCCAATGCATCATGAAAAAAGTCTTGTGGTTTCAATATCCCAACCTATACAGATTCAGATACTGTGCAATCACCCCTAGGATATACTTCCTGCTTTTTAAATTTTGCCTTTGGCGTTGTCTGTGATATGTAGGATTTATATTCTCAGATCCCCTGTCAAAATTCTATTCTGTTTAGTTCCGCCCATTGTTTTCTCGTTTAGGGCAAACTCATTATTTTATCTGGGGACCATACGCCGCTGAACATGGAATGGTATTAATCTAAAAATACCACATTGAAGGTTCCATGTTCACCGCCATATGCATTCCATCGTTTGGGATGGATCAAAATTGTACTGTTTATTGGTGTAAATATTGAGTTGCGCTCAACCCGGGGCTAGGCGGCGTGGGCAGTAATATGCATATCCATTACTGCCCATGAACAGGCTCCATCAAACCGAGCCTGCAATATTTTCATATTTGTCGTGTTCGTCGGCTTTCAAAGTTCCCTTCAAAGAATAATAGGCAAGTAATACATTCCTTACTTCATTAAAACCAACACTAAGGCTGCAAAAAACAAACAATATTGAAAAACAGTTAGAAGCATAGCAAAATCAAAAAATAAGCTTCAAGAAACATTCATCAAAGAAAAGGAAGATCTTAAGACAGCAAAGTTAAGGCGCTGAATTAGATCATAAAATTTAGAAAGAAGATCAATGAACTACGGGATCAATTTGAAAAGAACATTGTTCAAGAGCTGGAACTGAAGTTCAAGTCTCTTAATGACAAGATTGATTTCAGTCTCGGTTAACTACCAGCTACAAGATCAGAAATAAAGGCTGCAGAAGACCACCTGAAGTCTGCTGCTTGTAACCTGCCACAGAAGTTTGTCAGTATCATGCATGTCAATCAAGTTGTTTCTAATGCTGAAGAGATATCTAGGACCAATAAAAACAAGGTTTCATCTTCAGAAGTTTGTTTTCATGCAAACAAAACTCTTCAGGCTCTGTTTTCTGATATACAAGATCTTGGATTCATCAGAGTGACCGAAGAAATGGGATTCGCATGGATGGAGAAATATCCAGTGAAAGTGAACTATGACCTAAACACTTGTCATATAATAAGTGTTTGTACAACTGATGATGGCACCATAATAATTGCTGACAGTATAAACAACAAGCTGAAACGTCTTGACAGTTCTGCATATACTGTCACAGATTGGTGTTGTTCCAGAAAATCCTTACCAAGTGTGTGCCACCAGTGACACAGAAGTTTCTATTACAGGTTCGTTAAAGAAACTTACGCAATTTGTGTCGGTTGGAAGGACAATTAATACGACAAGAGAGATAAACACTGGTTTCGAATGCCATGGATTAGCCTATGCTGATCAGACGCTATTTGTTTCTAGTTATACATCAGTTTATGTGTTCTCCTTATCAGGAAAACAACTGCAGCGTTTCAGACAGGATCAGCATGGACAGGAGATTTTCTCTCATATCTGTGCTCTGTCAACATCGAAAAGTCCAAGATTTACGTTGCTGACCGCGCTAATGGTTTGACAATTCTGGTTAGTAATGGTCAACTTGTTGGGAGGTATAATGGGGATAAACATAGGGGAGCCTGTGGTGTCCGTCAAAAGAAAAAAAAAACAATGTGCTGGTTTGTGGTGTTGATTCTAAAACTGTTAAATTCTGACGGACTTAATGGGTGAGATTCTATACTCTGGGGAGCAGTGTCAAGCTGTACATTGTTATAACAAATCCAAACATATTGTGGGATTTGGGATGAAAAATGAAACTTAAGTTTATGATATTATTGGAGAAAAAACATGATATACCAACGTAACATTAATTCCTTTGGAAAGCCCCAACAAATTCATATATACAAGATTAACATTGTAAACTTTAACAAAGCTACACATCAGACGATGAATCATAATAACTAAGTGGTTTTTGTAGAATGTTTATCCTTTCGTTAAATAAACCATACATTAATATAAAATACCTACATGTATTAACATTATATCAAAATTGTTAAACCATGTTGATTATGATGATTTGTCATTCTTATGAAAAGGGGAATATGCATTGTATCGATATTTGATGGTGTTCGTGTGGGTATGGAAAACATTTGAGTTGTTTGAAGCGTGTTTGGCGTGAAAGGACTTCACGCTTTCTTTTAAAAATAAAAATGTTTTGCATACCCAGATAAACACAATCAAATAACTATTTAAGTCTTATATTAACATACACCAATACTCTCATTAATATAGAATTATGAAAATATATGAAAAGGGAACTTTGAAGACCCTCGACCACGACAAATATGAAAATATTGCAGGCTCGGTTTGATTGAGCCTGTTCATGGGCAGTAATGGAAATGCTTATTACTGCCCATGCCGCCTAGCGAAGGTTAGCTTCATTAATAAATATGCATGTATGTGGCCTTGCGCTTTTGAACGGTGAAAATTGTGATTAAGAACAGCAATCCGATTTACCAATAAACTTGTCGAGTCCGATTCCGTTCTCTCACCGTTGTTAAATCAAACTTCGAGTTAGTGATTAACCAGTAAGTCAGATACATGTATTGTGACAAGCTTCCCATTGCCCAGGATTGACAATCTCTGACAATTATAAATGACATAAATGTTTTATCCGGATGAATGGAAGCTGGAGAAATAAAAAGGGTTATGCTTGCCCAGATGATGAAATTATGTTATGTTTTAACCAGGTAATTTAAAAAATTATTAGTATTCATTTTTGCTTATTTTACTATATTAGAATAGTTTCGTATGTTCTTGTATATACCTAATATCTAATTAAATAAATAAAAATTAATATAATCATGCATCTTCTTAATTTTCAGCTAATGGTCACGGTCATTCTACTTATAAGCAAGACGCGATGTAAATACATGTATTTGCCTAAACCAGTTTGAACAATTCAAACGTACACATATCACAGCTAATATGCCTTCATAAGTAATGACACTTTTTGTGAATGATCAAAACCAAAACTTAACATTCTACAAAATAAACTGAAATCAAATTTATAATGTTAATCAAGGTTAGATGAAAAAGGTGTATTTTTTAAAATGTGTGAAACCCTTAATGTTAATTTTTAACAACCAAAATGTTTCAGGCATTATAAATTATTTCAAGATGAATTCAATGTTTGAATAATGTCGAGGGCTCTACGCAACACTGTCGTAACTCACTTTTTCAAAAATGTTCAGGAGAAGAAAAAAACGTTCTCCAATTCTTAAAACTGTTGATATGAATGATATTTTTATGAAAACTTATGACAAAATATTCAACTTTTTAAAAAATGTTTTTTGTTTTTATTTAGTGTAAATTGTAAAAAATGATTTAGATAAAATTCTGACTTACGACAGTTTTCCACTTCAAAATGTATAAAATGTTGGATTAAACTTTGTGCAACAGTGTCGTAACTCAAGTTACAACACTGTTGCATAACTTTTTGACAAAAGAATAATGACTTGCGTCAAACACATTTAACTTTCCCTGTTCATCTGTTTGATAAATTAAAAAACATATGTTTAAACACAGGATCTTTATTGTATACTTTCTAAATAGAACCAAAATATCATTGCATGATTGACAATATTAATATCTTTGCATAGTAACTGTTATAACTATTTCATAAATCTACAATTTTTGTTTGTTTAAGAGTTCATTATTGTTTTTGTTTTTTCACGAAGCAAAATAGAAATGGATTTTCATTGTAAAGTCTTGACATGTACATTTCTTGTTTTCATTGTAGAAATAGCCTACAACATTTTAGCAACATACATAGTTGTTACCTAACAATAAATTAGTACATAAATTTTGTACCTGTTCAATTCAGTAATGAGTTAAAAAATTAAAACATTCATGTTATATGAAAACATGAAAACATTATACATTAAATTTGCAAGTACCATTTAAAATGGATTATTAACCCTTTCCTCCACGCTTAAATGGCACGGGCGAACAGTGTAGATCCAGATCAGCCGGCACATCCACGCCGTCTTATCAGGATCTGAACTGCTTGCTATTTGATTTATTAGGTTATTTCTGGCCAAACAGTAACCAGTGCAGATCCAGATCAGATAGCATGGATGTACCAGCTGATCTGGATCTGCACTGGTCGCACATGCGTAAAAAGGCGTATAATATAGATGAAGGGGTTATAACAGTATGAAATCTGTAGGTTCATATTTTTGGTAAGTTGGGTATGGGTCAATTGTGATGTGGAATATAATACAATAATACGAACCTACAGTCTGCATAGTGTCATAATGTTCTGTTTATACCCTTCTTGCTTATAAAAAATTTGAATAACTATAGAATTTTAGTCAACAGCATGGTTTTACCAGTACATGATAGTAGAAATAGAAATAAAATCATTCATGTGTATATTATAAAATGATGTACAAGTCTTCTGGGTACACATTACATAAATAGTTTGTTTCTCAACCCTAACTCCATAGAATATGGCTGTTGTCCATGTGGGAATAGTGCAGATCCAGATCAGCCGGCACACCCAGGCCATCTGATCAGAATCTACACTGTTAATTTTTTATTCAATAGGTTATTTCTGACAAATAGGTGACCGATGACAATCCTGATCAGATAGCATAGATGTTCAGGCTGATCTTGATATACACTGTACACATGCAATAAAACCAATAATAAGAATTATTATGGAGTTTCTAACTGTGACCATATCAAAACACTGAACAAGTTCCTACTTCAACTCGTTTCATGGGGAAGTACGAAGTAAAATGGGTGATGCACAGCAGGAATGATTCCTTTCTGGCATAAGCTGATCAGATCAGCAAATTTCATTTTATCAATGGGGATTCCATCTTGCCTTAGTTGAGGCAGTGAAAGAGAACCTGGATGAGGAATGTTTACCCTCAGTCTTTTACAAAGATCAACTTCAAACACTTGGCCATTGTGATGTGTCTGATAGCAGAACATATTTGGTCGTTCTGCAAATAATCTCATAACCTTGATTTTATTCCAATAAATTTTGTCACCTTCTTGATTTATTTCAAAGTTTTTTAAACTTTGAAATAAAAGTTTGAAATCAAAAAAATCTTTCACAGACATTTCCTCAACTATGTAAGGTCTGTCTCTCCAAGCAACTCGCATTGTTGCTGCCCACTGAGATGTGGTTTAAATAGAAATGTTTCTACTTACTGACTCTATGGTGGAATGAACAGAATCATTCTCGTTCTGGGTGTGGCCTTTTTCTAGATATTTATGCGTAATTGATTTAAATTTAAACTTCTGCAGACAATACCAGAGCATTGTCAAATAAAACTTGTTTTTGTTCTGGCTGGAGCAATTATCACTGTAAAAAATCACTTCGGACTTACCTTCCTTGGATTTTTGTTCCAGGAAATTAAATACTGTACCACATGATGCCACTTCACATGCACACCTGTTTGAAATAGACTCATTCCAGACGTAACAATGGGCATCTTTTGTGCCCAAGTCATACATTTCAAAGTTAAATGTGTTAAGGCGTCTCTTTCAAAACTGTGGGGGGTAAGAAGAATCTCCTCTAAGTCAAAACAAACACACAGTAAATTATTATCAGTTATAGCCCTGTGTTTGTCTTTCTCTTTGCTTTCCCTTACCAATATTTTATTTTCAATGTGGATATTATGATCAGTCAATAGGTCAGCCCTTTGATCATCAGTTGCATGTTTAAAGGCTACACATATATCGCACTGATCTTTGTTTGGCCGATGGAATGCTATATTGTACCCATGATCAAAAGTATACCTGTAGATTAAGAGAGACACAGGTTCATGACACTTTTCGGCACACAATTCTCTATAAAGAGAATACATTTTATTAACATTTAGTTCAGAGATAAGGTATTCTTTTTTAGAATTCTTCCTACAATAATGACTCTCTACAGTAGGAAAAGACTGTATGTGGGACCGAACAAAGTCTGCTTACTCAGCAGTGGTTCGGTTTGGACGATTGTTGTGCTTTCCTCTTTTGTCATCAATGCACACACCTATTTCGGACTGTTTTCTATGTGCGCTGGTAACATACCTCTCAGAAACTGAAAGGGTGTGTAAAAAAATTGTTTTACTTACCTTTAATACTTTACCAAGGGTTGTTTGACTACTGTCAACAGGGAAAGCATAGGACACTGAAAAACTACGCCTGTCTGATTTACCAACACTCTGTTTGTTTTTTCTTCAGACATGCAAACTTAGATATAAAATTTCTTTGTTTATATCACCTAGTTTCCAGAACCCATAAAACAACTTATGTCTTTCAGACTCATTGAAATTCTGGTGCCACACCCAGGCTTTAAAGTTTTGGCTTTAATTTCTTTTCCAGTTCTTTTACAGTGTTCCTTACCTTCATTTCGCCTACGCTTCATTATGTTTCTTTTCCATTGTTCAACATCCGAACAATCCATCTCCTTAACAGCTTTTAAATTTTCTTCAGCAAGATACAACTTACATGTTACCTCCCCTTCACTCAAATCACTCAAACCAGAATAGTCTGTGTCAGACTGTGTGTCACTAGCCTGATCTATTCCTGTTTGCTTCCAGATAACTTTCAGATTAACAATTTCAAAAGGCACATCGTTACAGTTTGGACATATTGTTTTAGCCAACTGCTTAATGAATGAAGACATGTTTTCAATATTTTCATGAACTGTCATTGTTGCCAGGCCATCTGCTGTAGCCATCCCTGAAGTACATCGGCTATGAGGGTCATAGAAGTAAAACTTATTTTCAGTTTTCATTATAGCACATGCAGAGTAAGGCTGGTTGTTGCCCATTGTGAAAATACAACTGGCGGTGTCATGTTGAAAAATTGCCCGCAAGGCATCTTCAACTGTGTAGAAGGGATGTTCACTCTTGTTTCTATTCAAAGTTCCATGAAATAAACTTTCCTTAACAATGTGTTGAGCATCAGCTTGAAGGGGTATGTCATCCGTTGACCAATATGTATTGCAAGAGTCTGTGTTAACTTTAAGATAAAGTTTGTCACCTTTTTCAAGTATATCATCCATTGTCTTTTGAGTCCATCTTGATGGGGGAATGTTTAGTCCAGCAATGATGGCACACAAAGAATTGGCCATACATTGCCTACCTCTACCTCCAAACTTCTCACTTCCCTGGTGACTCGATGCTTGCAGCATGTTCTTACATGTTAAAACCATAGTAGAAAAATATATTTTAATGAAAACTAACATTAACTTCAGATTTTCAACAAAAAAGAACTTTTAACAATGAGCAGGCTAACATTTGGCGGGTTAAGACCTGTAATTCTCAAACAAAAATACAGTTGAACCCGCCTTAGCAGCCACCTGCATTTAGCAACCACCTGTCTTATACAGCCAGTTTAATAAAATAATTTTACCTGTGTTGAACAGCCACCCGTGTTAAGCAGCCACTTTTGTCAATCCCTTGGGTGGCTGCTTAATACAGGATTGACTATTTCAAAATTCTGAATTTATTTCTTAATTTATCAGTTTTTACTAAAAATAACCCTTCTGATTATATATTCAAATATTTAAATAATTATACCAATTTCCACCAAAGAAACAATCTCATAATCTTATTTTCTCTGTATACTTTTGAAACTTTTGAAACATAATCCCAAACCTGTGCACGAAAATACCCCCACCCTCCTATTAACCCACCAGAAACAAAAAACAAGGGTACAAAAGTGGATGACAATCTAACGCATATTATTTTTGTTTATGTATGTAATGCCATTTAAATAATTACAAAATTAATATAAAAAAAAGAGTATTCACCATCTACTGCTTCATTCTTCCTTCAGAAAATGTACGTTTAACTGTAATTCACCAAGAACTTCTAAAAAGCTTATGTGACCTTCACAAAAACGTATGCTGCGACATCACTGTGAGCATTATAGTCACATTTTATGAATGAATTGAGTTACTACAGTATTGCACATATTTTTATGACATCATACCACATATTTGTTGTGCAACACTGTATGTAACTCAAGTAACTACAGTGTTGCATGACAAAAAACTTATACGTTGAGATACGACATTTTGCCAACTAACGATTTTCAGTAGGATGCATTTGGAATTTATAGGAAATATTTTATTACCTTATGAATTATACATTAAGGATTCCAAAAATTCAAAAAAGTGATTTTTGAAAAAAAGTTGAGTAACGACAGTGTTGCGTTGAGCCCTCGATGTGTGCAATGGTTGAATCTTTTAGTTATTTTCAGACATTTTCGAAAAATCTACAGTAAACGGTTTGCATAAAATTATCTTTCCATTGTAGTTTGGGCTGGATCTAAAGTTTACTATTTACTTTATTAAATATTGATTAAAATACTGAATAAACTATTTTATTCGCCCATAGATGCCATAAGTTCATTCTTGGTTATATGCAGAGTATGACGTGTCTGTCTACTTATCCATAATCAACTATACTTAGCAAGTGAAAACATTTGCAGTGATGTTTTTTTTTCGAGACATTTCACATCAAGTTCAAACCCTACATTGACGAACCCACATGAAGTTGTTGAAATAGACTTTGGGTAAACCACCAGAATAATCTCTCTCTCTCTCTCTCTCGTTCTGTCTCTCAACCCGTCCCTCTCCATTCCATGTCATTCTACCTTCCCTAATTGGACGGCAAGTATGATGACCAAGGAGGGCTTTTATTTTATATACTAGCCCTCGGTAAGACCCGCATTTTGTCAATATTCTTAAGCCTACCAATGTGAAATATAACGACTTCACTTCCAGACTATAAAAATTTATTTTTAACTAGCGTTTTCAATACTTTTCTCGAAACTTGGCTCAATGAGTATAAAATTAAAAATGCAGTCTCAAATCTCATGCATCTGAATAGCTGAAATGGACACTTGCGATTTGAGACTGGTATCGAGTCTGTTTTATAATCATCAGCCCACTAGATGAAAAAGAAAACGTGACAGGATTTTTTTTCTTTTTATTAAGATAAATAATCTATCTAATAACGATTAAAAACTATATTTCTACTAAAAACTTAAACCAATACGGCAGTCAGCTGCTCATAAAAAGGCCCTTCCAATAATACAATATCTGATGAATCATATCGCATCGTTTAAACATGAATAAGTTGATGATATCAATTTTACACAATGATACAGCCTTATCTCAATGCATACAATTTAAATGAAACATATATCCAAAATTTGAAGCCCATACCAACTCTATTGCATCTGAACAAAACAAAAAAATTGAAACATTTTATGTGGAAAATCACAATATTGTAATAATAGATGTCACCGAATCCTTTTAATGTCATCAAATCATTTAAATTTTAACAAAACCTTCTACATGTAACAATGTCATCGTAAAACCAAGTTGATAAATTGATTCTTTGCAGCAATGAAACATGGAATTAATAATGTTTATAATGAATCCTAAATTAAATGGTGAAAATCTGATGATCAATATAAACTGATTATAAAAAAACTGCGATTAATCATCACTGCATAAAACTGCAAAAAAGGAAGCCTGCCTCTTACACAAAACATACTATAAAAATATGTTTATTGCCATTTTATGTGCAAAATCAATAAATATGAATAAAAAAAAACAAGCACTTGTATTAACAATATCAACTTGTTAGAAAGTCTTTGTTTAACAGTTTCTCAACAAATTTATATTTTCACTCTGAGCAATCACTCATACCTCGTTCAAATATAGGTCTGTATTTTTAAACATGTGCTTCAACTAATAAATTTATTGTTCAAAGTCAACAATAAAAAATGCGCCTTAATTAATACAGTTGGTAACGTGGCCGAAACACGAAGAGATTATGGTCAGTTGAGGAAACATTTTGGAACAAAGCAACTCTCTCCTCATGAAATTTTTAACATGTCTTCTATTTGTACTAAGTATAAATAGTGATCGAGTCGTGCTGTTCAGCATTTTAAGAAAATATTCAAAATATGGCAAACAAATGCATACATACACATGTAACAAAGGTTTTTGTAAGTTAATATATAAACATTACAACCCTCCCCAATAAACAAATTATAATAATTAATTTCTTCAAATTACAACATTTTCTTTCTGTTCACGTTTAAGCTAAACACATAGTTCGATTTATTGAGAAAAACACATATTTTTTAAATTTAATTTCATGTCATTATCAAATATACGATAAATAATTATTTATTATTTATAACCACTGTTACAACTTAGCAAACAAAATACAACTCAACATGTTAAGACAAATATATGTCTTTTTTGTCTGCATTAAACATTTCCAATAAACATATGACAAATACAAAATTACGTAGAAAAGAACAGTGGATTGTTCATATTTCATATAACGTTAATGTATCGTAAAGCACAGACATATAAGAGAATATAAGTGATACAACACGGTTTGTATATTTGGGCGTCATCCAGGCAGGTTACTTTATAAGTATTTCTAATGTCATGGCGATTTACAATAAAAGGTATTATAAACAACTCACGCATGCACGCACTTGCACACATTCGCGCCGAGTGTAATCTTTGCATTCATACGTGGTATGTTATTCAGTTATTTTTCAGGACTCATAAATATACATAACTATTAAATCTTAAAATTAAAACAAAGCGCTGACATCTACACTTAATTACATGAATATTAAAAAGCTTATTAGAAACAAATGATCCGTAATAGACCTGAAGTTTTTATCAAACGCACAAACACTAGGTTACTGTAAACATCAGTTTCAACATCTTTTATTAACATTTTTCATCATACTAACAAGACAACGATGTCTTTTATATTACATATTTTATACACATATAACGAATTCAGATAAAATTACCGAGAACAGTTAAAAAAGTAGCGCATGACATGAATGGGACTGCTTCTTTTGGAATTTAGTCGTGTTTAGCATGTTTATGTTAATTAAAATTTGTAACACTTTTAGTAAACGTTTTAGCGTTAAATCAATAATATCATTTGATATTTTGCGTAATCTTACAAAATAATAGAACACGTTTTAAATAATAATAATCTACTTCCTACGAATTTAACAAGGGCAGGAAGTTTTTATTAAGGTATATCAATGAAAAACAAACACTCTACATGAATATGTAATACATAATATCTGTTATCAATTCAGCCATTATTTACAAAGCAAAGCATGCAAGGAAACGATTTCATGACATACATAGTCCTATAATCTCATCGGTTAAAGTAGTCAATCTTACCCTTAAATCAATACGACAGTGCTATAAGTGTGAAATGTGGGGCTCAGAGCATCCGTGATCCCAGTTTTCTTGTCTTTCTTTTTAATAAAATTAAGAGCTTTTTCATCTAAATATCATTCCGTGTGATAACATACATAATTGCTCAGTGCAGAAATCAGATATATCAAATATTTTATTCCATGGCAGTTATAAATTTTGTACTGAAAGACATGTGTTATTTTCGTACACATAAACCACTGAACAATTGTTCCCTACTCTACTTATGCCTACATCAACTATCAGTAACAGTAACACTTTAAATGTAAATGAAATAACTGGACTAAAATTCATTTAAAAGGAGCTGGCATGCATTTTAGTCTCTCGAAGGCTTTCTTCTCCAGAAATTCCCTGTGATCAGGATGAGCTATGTTGATGAGGTCGTATGCCCTTTCCCGTAGGCTCTTGCCAAAGAGGTATGCAATGCCAAATTCTGTTACAACGTAATGAACGTGAGCACGTGTTGTAACCACACCAGATCCTGGAAATATATAAAATCAGTTTGGTAAATGGCAGCCAGCGTTATGTTCATTTCTAGTATATCCGAGTCCATCCAGCAATTGAAATATACTAAAAACAGTGTCTTAATCACCAAACAAATCTATTAACAAACATTTATGTTAGGTAGTTGCAGTCGGTATATATCTATAGATAATTTCAAATTAAGATCTAAGCATTATTAAAATAGGACTTATATGTTTTAGGTGCTGATCTCCAAAATTTCTTGTTTGCATATTATAAACGAGGTGTGTTGGCTGCCTTTAAAGATTCTCACCTACGTTGTTGTGTACCTGCACGAATAAACGTTTTATAACAACTTATAAAACGTTAAAAAGCTATTTGATAATTAAATTTCAAAATGTCTTATATAGAATTTATATTATATTTATTGAATAAAATTGACAATTATAATAATATGGAAAATCTAAACTAAATGACTAAGTTTCGAAGCTGTTCTTCAATTTCGATTAAATATCTATACTCAACAAAAATAAAAAGTATCCACTTTTTATGCTTGTTTTCCCATTACCATATTTTCATTTAATCAGGAACGCTTTGAATGGTGTTTATTTAGTTAATCTCAGTTGTTTTTGTGTTAAATTTTTCATGAATAAAAACTTCCACGCCACGACCTGAGGAACTGCCGATCGAATAACAATTAATCAGGACTTACAAAACACTATATATTCAATTTAAAGGGAGGTAATTAGAAATTGTTGGAATTTCTAACGTTGTTTATCGAGGACCATTTGTGTTATTGATGAATATTTTGTGATTTTATTTATCCACAAGAGGTAGAGAAATCGATTTAATTCCAATAAATGTTAATATTTCAAAGAATCGCTGACATTTTATTGAAACCCATATTATCAAAAAGGGAAAGATAACTAAGTTGTGGCTGCAGATTTTCAAGAATACTTTATCCCTTTGCAATGATTACACAAAAGCAAATGTGTACACATATAGAATTTTGATTTTTCGTTTTTGTATATTACAAAATTAACTCTAGGAAAGTGGATACTTTTTATTTTTGTTGAGTATATTTATCAGTTTTCAAATGTATTTAGTACATGTACAAGTATTTAGTCACATCAAATAACGCCCAAACAATGTATACATGTCATTAGGCACATGACGAACAGGCAAACATCCATAAAATGAATCAGTCATTTAAGTTCACGCATGACTTGTCTGCTTCGGAAATTATGCAGAGAGCAAATAACAAAAATAAAAAATGGCTTCATCAAATTTATTTCGGATTTTTTCACCATCATCAGAAACTAATTACATTCACCAGGTCCCAAGGTTATAAAGCTGAGATTGGAAACCAGTCTCAAATCTCAAGCATCTGATTAGCTGAAATGGCGACTGGTCGCCATTTCAGCCAATCAGATGCTTGAGATTTGAGACTGGTTTCCATGCTCAGTTTTATAACCTTGTGCACAGGAGTTATTTTCAGATTTGGAAATATAAGGCAAAACCAAAACAATCAATAGGGACTGGGATTAAGATTAAACTACTATGAAAAGTAGCAAAAAGAAAAATACAAAGTTTTAATTTTAATACATAAATACATTTTTAAAAATACTTACTAGTCTCCTTGTCAGTTGAAGAAGTTAGTATTGAAATACTTCATAAACCAAAAGCAAATCATTAATATGAAGTGTCACAGGACGTGTTTTATTCCCTCGAGGGTACATGTTTCATGAAAACAATGTTGAAGTATGATTAAAAATATCATTTGATAAAGTGGGGCTTGTGACTTTGTGTAGCATCACCATGAAAATGTCGGGGTAACTGTATATTCTGCCCTTCAGGTCATCATGCCAAATATGTATAACATGTAATTTTTAAAATTGTTTAACGAGCTCAAGAGTTACGGACGGACAAGATTCTGGGATGGACGGATGGGAAGACTGACGTACGGAATAACGGACGATGCAATTATTATATACCTGCAAAACAATCAAATTAAAAATAATATTATCATAAGCTTCATACAAAGACAAGCAATGCTCAGAGATTGATTTTCGAATGTATACATTATATAAACTTATACTATTTTGTACACCTAAAGCAAAACTTCAATGTTTTAAGTAGAAAACAAGCAACGGCTGATATCATATATCTCCTGACTTCAGGCTGATGATTTTAATGAAAAAAAAAATGGTTCTGGTTTTATCAAATTGAAATATCACTGTGACAGATTTTTCTTCAACATCGATTTTAATTCTATATTGATTTAAATAGTTTCTAAATCTCAAAGGGCTTATTAGTATTATAAATGTATAACTACGCCATGACAAGCAAAAGCTACATAAACCCCGATTTGCAGGAACTTATTAGTACATGAAAGATAATCCTATGCAGCATTAAAGAAATTTTTTGAGGACAGATATATACTAAGAAAAAATAAATAGTATCCACTTTCCTGTCTTTAATTTTGTAAAATTAGAAAATGGAAAATCAAAACTATTTCTTTGAACAAGTTTGCATTCCTGTAGTCATTGATAAGAAATCAATTGTTCTTGAAAACCTGCAGTCACAACTTAGTTATCTTTCCCTTTGCTATAATAGGAGTTTCACGAAGAAATCAGTGATTCTAAAAACAAAATGACAATTATGAGAATAAAATCAATTTCTCTAGTTCTTGTGGTCAATTAAATCACAAAACATTCATAATCAAAACAACTAGTCCTTGGCAAACAACGCTAGAAATTCCAACAATTTGCAATTACCTCCCTTTTAATAATAAAATGTAGAGTTTTTAAATACTTTTTCAATTGTTAGTCAATAAGCGGATGTTCAGGTTTTGTTGTGGAATATTGTGTTTATGAGCAATTAATCTTAAAACCAACCGAGATTAAATAATAAAATACCATTCAAAGCGTACCTGATTAAATGAAAACATCTTTATGAGAATATATTTAGCATTAAAAGTGGATACTTTTTATTTTTGTTCAGTATAATTATATCGATAAAACGATAATATTTAGAGATTTATGTAAATAAATCCGATTTATCAAGGGCTAATATTTTATGGAAGGCATATTTAAGTGTTTTTATATGTTAAAGGGGGCGTTTTTTTTTATTAATATTAATCACTGACGCACTGATTGTGCAGTGTGGTGCCTATAGAAAGTCTCCATGTGCAAATAAATCAGCACTGTCGGTTACCGGTGTCATATGATGATGGTCATGTTTAAGTCCTGCCACCTCCTACAAGCTAATATCTGGGTGTGGACTATCAGCTTTTCCTGTAAGGACCACAGGGGCCCCCGCCGGGCTTTGTTTCAGGCACGGATGGGAACCTGGATAGAACCACTGACATTCCGTAAGCAAGCTGGACAGCTTGTTCACATGATGATTTCGAATAGGTAGTACTCGAATCCTAAGCAGTGAGGGGCCTGTGGTTGTCCGCCAAAGAAATTAACCACTCGGTGATGGAGGCCCCTCCACAAATGCTGCCAATGCATTATTTTCTAATAAATATAGTGAAATTATCCGCAAAAAAGTATAATCATCACATGAAATTTGTGCCAAATTTTACCAAGGTAAAAGGTACCTTCGGTCATATTTTTTGACATTTTAGTTATGAATTTATTTGGATAGAATTTACAAATATCTATAATTTTTCATATCAAATTTGAGATTTTGTTACACATTTTGACAACTTACCGTTATCTTTTACAAAAAAAATGCTTAATATGTAATGTCGTCGGCTCATTATTATGACGTCATTTCAAGAATTGACGTCAATTTTCCGAAAGGAATCTTCTCCCGTGACGCGCCCTTAATGATAATAATTCTAAGCAAGACACCGGCTTCTTCAAACATAGAACAATAGTGAATAATGACGGATGAATCAAGTCAATAGCTGCTGGATGCAAAAATCGAGTGAAAACTTACTGTATTTAATTGATAAAAGCTAATTATAAAATAAATATTTTCATAGTGCAAATGTTACATGGGATTTAAGTTAAACTAAACAGAGATTTAGAAAATCAGCAGTAAATCAGTGCAGCAAAGCAAAGGCCGAAAATAAGAGTTATAAAGAAGAGTAAGAGTAAGTATAATTATAAATCATCATAAAGCATGCAGGCATAAATTGCGTGTGTGAAAATCAGCCTTTCCCACACTCTGCTAACAGACAGCATGGCCAAGCAGATTGCTGGTGTACATATGATCGCATATTATACACACCTAGTTTGAGAGTAGGCACAATTTTGGTTTCTCCTCTACTAGTGGTGGAAGGCATAGCTATAATGGGTTTGCCTTTGCCATCAAGCCCAATTGCAGCGCCTCTAATAAAGTCAATCTGACCACCGAATCCTAAAATAAACAGAAATACTGTGATGTCATTGGGAAAACACAACATTTATTTCACATTCTTACCTAATTTGAGGGTGGGGACAATTTTGGTTTCGCCTCGTCTTGTCGCAGATGGCATCGCAATTATGGGCTTGCCTTTTCCATCTAAACCTAAAGCAGCACCTCTAATAAAATCCATCTGTCCTCCAAACCCTGAATAAAATATAGCATATAGAGGCAAATATGACAAATGAATGGAAAACAAAAAGGAAAGATGTGATTTTAAATTGGGAAATTATTTTACGGGTAGGTACAATTTATTCTTATTTTAATGATGAAATGTGATTAAACCAATGATAACAATTGAAAACCTAAAAATCGCAGGTCCATTACCGATAATGGGCCTGCCTTTCCTGCGACCTTGAATTACGCTTCCGGTCGTAACGTAAATTTGTTACGATTAATAGTAACACATGTAATAATTTATTATTCAGACTACCACTGCTAAAGAAGCAAATACAAGCCATTGGTCATTCCATTTGCATGTTACTTAAACCACAATGCTAAATAGTCCTTGCCATGTATTAAAGAGACAGAGCTTTAAATCCATTACTCAGAAGACCACTGCTATGCACACTTCTTTCCATAAAGGCATTTGCTATTTTTGCTATCATGACTCATATACTTACTCTGCAAAGTAATAATGTTTTTATTTAAACTGGATATGTAAGACAAAACTATGTTAGAATTGAAACAATCATTAAGATGGATACAACATTTATGACTTGGGGCACGGCCCCTCATTTATTATTGTGCATTTAAATTTCTGCCCTGTGGTATATTCCATGATAAATATTACCTGAACATATTTATAATTCCTAAAATTCAAGTAAAAATTGAGCTAAGGCTCTAAACGAACCAATGAATCTCATGCTAGAGTTTTAAAACTGGCTTCCAACTAGGCTATAGAAGGATTAATTGTAATCAAATGATATTAAAAATATAATTTGGCATTCCCTACCTATATATACATTATGAAATATTAAATGCATACATTTACAAGTTGTCTTCCTAAAATATCCATCAAAACAAATAAAAATAAGTTAAACATGAAAATAACATTCTTCATCATTATAATTACATTATTTTTTATAAAACTTACATTACCAGTTTGAGTCATAATATTAAGAATCTCAATATCAGAAATAACTTACTCCTTATGACAACTACTTGAGTCTGTAATATACAAATGATAACACAACACTAGCAAGTTTTACCCCCATACCATACCCTATCTCAAACATAAAAATGTATGGAACTTGATCAATCAAAATGCAAAACCCCTAGTGGCTTATTGTTTTGCTACTGACCGTTCAAATGCGGTATCTTCTCAGGTTCTCTTTTTTGTTAAAAGTTTGTGGTGTCTGTTTTGAAATTGTTCATTTTATAAACCATGCTCTCTCTCTCTTCCTCTCTTCTTCTTGGCTATGTGGAGAGGATGTTTTTTTTTAACGTGATGATTTCTGATATGCATATTTTGCATACATATATATCTTCATAATTTTTATGACACAAAGGAAATAGTTACAGCAATGTTGAAGTAATATGCATCTAAAATGTCTCATATTTGAAATTAATAATTTATATTAACCCTATTTACGACAACTCACTATTAAAGAAGAAATGTCCTTTTAAAGACAAATGATAGTGAAGGATTTTGAAATAATGAAATAACGCACGATGAATAGAATATTGCTCCACAACTTTTATTTCCTTCATCTTGATTTGAAAAGGATTGAAACGTGTCAACAAAATCAAATAACTGCGAAACCTTACATCATGCAAAGTAGTTGAAAGCAAAGCTTTATAACACACATAAAAAGAACATAGAAATAGTGTTTTTCTTATTTTAACACATGTGAATCTAATAAGCTTAACATATTTAAAAGGTTATCTTTTGTATATAAATATAGTTAAAACTATAAATAGGTAATGTATCGAAGAAGTCAAGTCTAATAGTCAACAATTATAATGAAACAGTAATCTGAAACAGAAACAGTAATCACAATTTACCGTCACCTTAGTGCAACCATTGAAATAAGAATAAGTTTTACCGTTTCTGTTTTTGCACTCAGGTGACTTAAGATTTTCACTGTTAGTCGATTTAAAAATGAAGATAACTTACTTTTATTTAATTCTGTTTAATCTGGTAGAGTTTCTGTTTAAATTTTTGTCAGGTTATTCTAGTGAATTACAAGTGTTTGTGAGCTATTTCAACTAAGCCAAATAGTATTTATCTAAACATCGTTTTAATCAGCGTACATAACCGTTTCAAACAATTTGTACTATTTGTTTAGCATTCCATCTGGATACCTCTCCAGTTGCATAATTATTATAACCTTTCACTGGTAGTTAAAACTATACTACTCAAATTTTGATACGGATCGCTTTTTAAATCATAAATTTCTCCCTTATATTTATCCCAAAATAAGTGATTTTTTTATACATTTAGATTATTCTAATGACAAACCTGGCACAAAGCTGATGTCAAATAAACAAATTTTCAGGATCACAGCAAATGTTTTAACGTTTCAAACTTATGCGAGAAAAAACGCAATCTAATAAGTCATCCTTATTAAATTTTGAGTAGTATAGATCAAAAGCCATCTTAAGACAACTACACCGAAAAATGAATATTGCAGTAATCATGGACATTTTGAAAACTACTGGCAACAATTTAAGACAAAGTTTGAATTGTTTTGCCAAAGTTAAGTTTAAATCAAATTAACCAACCTTATGTAACTGTTGCGACAAATTCTAAAAAAAAAACAACAGAAATACCTGAGTAAATTCTTGTCCCAATTGAATCGGCACAAATTTGGCCCGTAAGGTCAACTTCTATGCATGAGTTAATAGCAGTAACCTTGGGGTTCTGACAAATGACAGCAGTGTTATTTGTGAATGCGACATCACACATTTCTGAAAGATGAAATAACTGTTTACAAATCATGATATTTCTAACAAAAAGTTCAGTGTTATTTGTGAATGTCACATCACACATTTCTTAAAGATAAAAAGCCCAGCTTAAAACATTATATGATATTAAAAGACAAAGCTGAATACACATTCACATACATCATGTTGCAAAAATATGGCAGGGTAAAAGTTGTATGCTGCACAAAACTTGACTTTAAAATAAATAGTACAAGAAAACATCATTGCAAAAAGAGACGCATTCATATCGAAATGCAAAATATAACCCAACATACAAGAGCTTAAGGTTTCAAGCTTACCTTTTAATTACAAATTTTCTGGTTTGATTGTTATTAATTCTCTACACTAAACATACCTATTGTTGTTTCATTGAAATATTAATCAGTATTACTAATAAATACTGATGTATTATTTAATTATTCAGGGATCAAATTTCGTGCGTATGACATAAGTGACATTTTCCCGAGGGCTTAAATTCGCGCAATTGTATTATTCTCATAAGACTTCAATGGTTTGATTTTGCTAGGGTTTAATTTCGCGCACTTACCCTAGCACGAAATACGCGGAAATTAAACCACCGCGAAATATAATGATACCACAGAAGTCCTGTTTACTTTATATCACAGACTATACCAATTTCAAAAGTGCAGTCACAGCTAACTTCTGTTTTTTTGAATAAATTTTGAATAAGATAATAAAAGAAGCATTTCAATTAAAACCTCCTTGTCTTCTTACCAACAAACGGGTTATTATTCATAAAGTCATACAATCTCTTTGTTCCAACAGCGAAACTGCTGACAATTTTCCCCGTCATAATGTCTTTTTCAGTATTAGTTATTGCCCCTTTTTCACAAAGGTCCACAACTCCATCAGAGAACATTTCAGAGTGAACACCAAGGTTTTTATGGTTTCCCAGCTGAGAAAGGACGGCATCAGGTATTGCACCAATTCCTGGAAGAATTAAGGTACAAAAATACTGAAACAGAGTAAACAAGTTACCCCCCTTAGATTATACCAAATTTTTAATTAACATATTGCCAAAACTTACGGGAATGTGTAAACCTACTGTTAGCCTGCCACAAGACCTGCTAAGAAAATATTTATTTTTCTGCTGACCGTAGTTGAAGGAACACTTTGTTTAGCCCAATATCAGTCAATCTAACACTGCTTGAGATCTGCGATTGTTCAGCAGCCTTACATTTATGATCTTGGGCCCTGATTTCAAAATCAATGTAGATGTCAAGAAGGAAATTTTAAACTAAACAATAATCACCCATCTGTAACGTGTACACATTTGGTAAGCCTGACTGCAGATCTGCTTAAATAATACTTGAAGTTTTGCTTATTGGTCTCCTATCTTTTTACTGCTCTCATGTCACAGGTTTTATGATCCAAAACCTACGTAAAGTAAGAAATAATCAAATTGTAAATAATACCGGTTAGTTGTAAATAATTACCCATCTGTAAAGTTGCCCCATCCTCCACCAAATTCTCAGCAATCAGTTTCCCGATCTGTTTTTCTTCCTGAGACAACTCTGTGATCGTCATCTCGTGTAGAGGTTCGTCATGTTGAACCATAGCATCAATGTGAGATTCGTGTATAATGCCATCACCAAACGTTCTTGGCAGGTGCTTGTTGACTTGAGCTTTAATGTGACACAGTCATAGAGTAAAACAAAATATGTTCTGGGGCTATGAAGTATCAATATATATCAAAAGGTAAAGAAAACTAGATTTTCTTGTCAAGTGCATGTTTACTTGGGCCAAACTAAATAAGTAAACAACTAAAAGTTCTTGGTAGGTTTTCATTTACTTTAACTTTAATGAGACAAAATCAAAGAGTAAAACAGCCATAGGTTCTCCGCAGGTGCTTGTTAACTTGTGATATCATGTGTCAAAATCAAAGAGTAAAACAGCAATTAAAGTTCTCGGCAAGTGCTTTGATGTAAAAAAAATCATAGAAAATATTGTCAACTAATTTTTACATCATTATATGCTATACTGTATCGCACACTACTGAAATAAATTAGTACGTATTTACAATACCCAGCATGTTGAGCCTGTAAGTAACTTAAACAGAACGTACATAATATCGGTCTATACCAGTTGTAAGTCAACAATTACACCTGTTTTGTTAATTGATTCATATCTCAGAAAAGAAAAACATACATGAAAAGTTGTTGACTAGAAACAAATACAGTTTGTCAACCAGTTCCGGTTATGAACCGGTTAACTTTTTATTTCCTATCCCATGAAAGACATATTTCAGTAATTAAGTCGCAATAAATACCATTTGAACTAAACATTAACGAACTTTAACCTGTGATCTGTTCAAGCGCCGCATTAACAAAGACTATTGCAAACACTCGTGCGCAAAATTTGGCAAAGCGAAGCAGCTAATCGTGACCACCACCGCAAAAACAAAACTTAAATGGCCTCATAACGAAAAAAATGGTAATTTGCAATATTGTGTTTTATTATAGTCTTACCATCGCAAGCTAAATCGTGAGAATAAATATGTGAATTTTGTGTTATGGCCGTTTCGGTGAGGCAAGCCTTTCGACCAATTCCGGATCAGTAAAATAGAGAATCAGCAGGTAGTTCAGTTTCCCGAGTTGGAATTCTTTTCAAAGGATATGGGAAATGATAACTGATGAAAAGAGACATTTAAAGCAAGAGGATGTGGGTGGTTAGCCTATTTGTCATGTTCCAAAGTCAATGGCATCCTTCGTCTGAAATAACCTAGACAAAGATAAAGTGTTCTTAGAAGTTACTGGATCACCAATACAGTATCTAGCAACACACCATGGCCAGCTCGACATGATGAGGGTGGTGTTGTTACCATGCGATAATAATATATCTAACCCATGTGAAGATGGCTTTAAAGTTGTATCAGATGCACTTAGTGCAATACCTGTAGCCTATGCCTTTGAACTTGTGACGTGACGACTGCTTTACTGCTTTAGATAATACTTTAATCAAAATAACTAACTTTATTGCACAGTTGTGTTAATTTTTTCACATTATTTCAGAATTATTTTGAACTTTTTGACAGAAAATATGAGAAAATGTATTCGGTCTGTCAAAACTATTACACAGCTGTCAAATCTGACAGCCAAGCAGAGATATCGTCCGAGTTTGATTCGGAACTGATTGAATTAAAAGGAACTGGTTTATATGTGTCAGTAATTGCTTCATTTGTGAAATTAAACAAATGCGGAAACTAAAATAATTGCACCATATTTTTGGTAAGACATCTTGTATACTATAAAACAGAAAACGAAATTCATATTATTGCCTTAATATAATTTTCCTCAACGGATATAAAGATTAACCGGAACTGGTTGACAAACTGTCCATATCCAGTACTTAAGCTATTTTTCAAATAATTGATGGAACAGATTAAAGTTGTTAGGTATTCTGAAAGCAACACAGAGTTGATAATTTGGTAGTTACACATTCTTTTATACTGTTATTGGTATATATAAATATTAATCAGCAGTGAAACAAATTTAAGTAATTTCAATCAAATCTTCTGATTAAATGCATTAAATTTTGATGACCATCTTTTGCAATACGTATATTTACAATGTACATGAAACAAAAACTTAATTAATTAGACCAACCAGAGTCAAATCGTCGATGTACTTGAACATGTGACAACATTTTTCATGAATAAACTCTTCATTCCTACTTAAATATACATTTAAACCAGATTTTATAAACACTGCTTTGCATTTAAATGAAACTGAAACATTTAAATTTTAAACTCGGGGTTGTTTTTAAATAACAATCTATAAAACCAAGGCTTAAAACAATCCACTGTTCACAATCTCCAGTAATTCAAGAAGACACAACCCTTTGTAAACCCTTACCTTCTTATTAGAAAAAATCATTTTTGCTCCTCGAGTAAAATCTTCTAACATATCAACCCTAGAACTAAATGCAGAGTGATTTTAGTCTACAATACATGTTCTGACATCTTAAAGTATCAGTCATGTCCCCTAAACCAATCTTACAGATTATAAATTAAATAAAAGAAACTCTCATATCAGGGCTTTTTCAGCTAGTCTCACGGGGCCGATAATGGGCCCCATTCCCAATGCCAAATAGGGACCATTTTTCCCAATTTCAAGAAAAAAATTCCCATTTCAACAGAAATAACTTATTTTGCCTATAAAATAGAAACAAACAAGAGAATGTAATCAAGGGACTTTTCATATTAAAAAAAATAGTTTGTTTACTTTTGATCAGTGATCTGTTAAACCTACATTCCTTGAATCTATGTATGCAACCTGTTTAAAACCACTATATACCGTGTCAAAAAATTCCGAATTTCAGCAGGTGCCTTTTTCCCAAAATACCCCTGAAAAAGCCCTGCATATCCCACTTTCTAAGGCTCCCTTGATCTAGAAGCGAGTTTGGTGGTTTTGGATTAAGACAAGTTTAATTTAACACTACTTACCAATGATATACTTGGCATTTTGAACAGCAGATCTTGTACAATCCACACTGGTTCCTAGCGAGCAGAATCCATGCTTATCTGGAGGACTCACTGACACCAGGGCGACATCTAAGTTGAGAATCTGCAAAAGAGAATCATTATGTTTCATCTAGTCAGATCATAAGCACGAGCTAATCTGAAAACAATCATATCATCAGACGAGAACTTACTGACAGTAGGGCAAATCAAATATCTACAAAAACAATTTGCTGCAAAAAAATGTTAATGGGAAGAAGATTAAGGGCAACGTTTTAATAAAAATCTGCAAATAGGAAGAAGATTTAGGGCAACATTAAAACAGAAAATCAGCAAACAGTAAGAAGAATTAGGGCAACAGGTAAACAGAAAACCTGCAAACAGGTAGAATTAGGGCAACATCTAAACGGAAAATTTGCAAATTGATGAAGAGTTAGGACACCATTTAAACAGAAAATGTGCTAATAGTAAGAAGAATTAGGGCAACATCTAAACAGAAAATCTGCAAATTACGGAGTGTTGTTTGTCTTGGGAAATCATTGACACTACCGTAACATCTGAATTGAAATTCTGCAAACAGAGAACCAGGCTACTAACAGCATCAGCTTTTTGTTGACATTATTGTATGATAACTGACATTTATTAACTCTATGACCTTAAGAGCAGCACTGCATAGTGACAAACACTATGACTTTGGTCTTTATGGTAGGGACACAGATATACTGCACGTCATCTTGAAATGATGGAAACTTTGCATATTTATCCACAGTGAACTACATGTTTTTCAATTTAAAATTTCAGTGGTCAGTGTGATTTTTATTTAACATTTTAAATCTTTTTCAAAAGGTACACAGACATCCTTGATAGAGTCTATCAGTAATTTGATCATTAGTTTACAGTGTCAAATTTTAAATATAATACTAGTAGTCAAAGTCCGATCAATTTTACACACTGATACTTAATGATGATCCAAATCATTTTACTATCTTCATAAGTAAAAATGGGATTTCTAACTTTGGAGTGAAAGATGTAATGTTAAAATGTTTCTCAGGAAATACAACTGTTAAAATGTTTCTCAAGAAATACAACTGGATGGAGTTCTTAATTAATAGTTATCAGTTATAACTTTTATCAAAATGGCAATAAGAGGGGGAGATGAATCGTTTGACTTTCTGTGCGTAGTATGCAAAGGAAACAATAAGAACACAGAGGCAGAAATCTTCTGTTCCAACTGCCATGACTACTATTGTTCTTCTTGCGTAAAATGTCATGATGTCATTCCAGTGTTGAAAAACCACCAGATTCGTAAAAAATCGATTGCTCCACTTCCAGCAGTACCCACCGAGAGATGCAAAGAACACAATGATAAACCTGTAGATATGTGCTGCATGATGTTGTGGGGTGTTCTGCGTGTATGCTAGTGAAACACAGGTACATTTTCCTGTTTCATTTAATACTTTATTTTAATATTTGAATTTTTATTTGTCTGCTGATGAAACAAATTAAAACGATTTCCAAATTCCAAAGCCCAGTCTCCAAGTTTTTACAACTGTGAATGGACTGTACTCACTTAGCCAATCAGATTGCTGAGATTTGTGACCTGAAATTGGTCAAAATTATCAGTTTTGGAACCTTGCAGAATAGACACAGACAAAGATTAGCCAGCATATTTACTATTCAATCAATTCTGCAAAATATCCCTGCAAATTTGCAATGTATGCAACAGGGGAACAACAGTCAAACTTCAAAATTGCAATGTGTTCTTAGAGGCACTACAAAAAATAAAATAATTTAATATTATTATCATAGATACCGTAAATTTAATAACATGTAGTTATGTTTGCTGTAGTAAGAGTCTTCATGTTATTGACCCTTTTTCTTTGCATTCATCTTTGTCAAATGATTATCAACTGCATCTGTTTTATAAAATTCATGAAACAATGTGTAATGGAATCATATCCCTTCAGTTTGAAATTTTCATGATTATACGAATCTTAGGCAATATGAAATAACAGCTTTAGTTCCCAGACATTTCATAAAAATTATGAGAAAAACAAAACTTGTTTGCAAGCTTTTTATGATATTTGTTGTTTAGTTACACTGATACACTTTCCTGCGGAAAGATTGTCATAAGACTAGATTTCTTAATACTTTCCTCGTACAGTATGCAAACAGATTTATTCTGTTTCAGTTCTTGTAAAGATAAGAGATACATACCTGACTTCATTAAAGACAACTCTAAAGCTACAAACTCGAACAATGTTGAAGAACAGTTAGATAAGATATCTAAATCACTCACAACGATTCAAGAATCCTTTATCAAAGAAAAGGAAGAACTAAAGGGCAACAAAGACAAATTGATCAAAGAAATAGGAACATTCCGAAAGAAGATCAATCAACTACTGGATCAATTTGAAAAGAACATTGTACAAGAGTTAGAGCAGAGGTTCAAGTCCCTCACCGATAAGATTGATTCCAGTCTTGGTGAACTACGAGCTTCAACAACAGAAATAAAGGCTGCACAAGACTGCTTAAAATCCCCTCAAGGAAACATTGCTCAGAAGTTTGTCACCATAATGCAAGCCAAGCAAGATGTTGTCAGCGTTAAAGAGAAAGTAAAGCTAACTGAAACCCAATTTTCTCCTACCGAAATTGATTTTCTTGCAAACCAGAAGCTTCAGACCTTGTTCTCTGAAATACAAGATCTCGGTTCTATTAGAGTGAGGGAAAAACTGAGGATCACAGGTAGGCAGAAATATCCAGTGAATGTGAAGTCTGACTCAGGAACATGTCATATCACTAGTGCTTGCACACTTAATGATGGCACCATCATCCTTGCTGATTATTGCAACAGTAAGATAAAACGCCTAGACAGTTTCTCTTTTGCTGTCACAGACTGTTGTGATGTTCCTGTACAGGCATGGCAATTGTGTGCGATCACTGACGCAGAAGTTGCTCTCTGCTTTTATATGAGTCAACTGATACAATTTGTTAACGCTGGAAGGTCAAAGCAGAAGACCAGACATATAAAAACGGGATTTCAGTGCTGTGGTTTAGCCTTCACCGATGTAAGACTGTTTGTGTCTGGACAGTCATCAGTGTATGTGTTCTCATTATCGGGAGAACAACTGCAGTGTTTATACAATGATCAGCCTGTACAAGGACTATTCTCTGCTAACAGGACTCTAGCTATTAACTATAATGGATCCAGGGTTTATGTTGCTGACTCGGCTAAAGGTTTAATAGTTCTAGACAAGAATGGTTTGCTTGTGCGACAGTACAATGAGGATAAACTAAGAGGAGGCTCTGGTGTCTGTTTAGACAAGAATGGCAATGTGCTTGTCTGTGGTGGTGGAAATGTCTTACAGCTTAGTCCTGATGAAAAATTTATAAGTGAGGTTCTCAAAACTGATGGAACGTGTACATGTATGGCTGTATGTTGTAATAGGAACAACGCAAAACTGATTGTAGCTTTTTGGCAGAAAAATGAAATTGAAGTGTATGACATAAATGCAGAATAAACATGATAAACCAACACAACATTAATTCTTCTGGACAGCCATTAGAAAATCAGGCATACTTTTATGATAGGTTTACAACATGTACAAAGCCATAAATGAAACTGTGACTCAATAATTTATTGGTGATTCTTGGCCAAATGCAATCTATTCGATAAGTAAATCATACATAAATGATTGAAACGTATTAATATTAAATATAAATTGTTCATTCATGAGAATAGCCAAGCTTCCCACTGCATCTAAGCACAAGCACAAGCCCTAGACTCACTATCTCTGACGAACAAATAAATGAAATAAACGGCAGATATGTTTGTGCACGATAAAAGATAATTACATTAAATTAATCAGAGACCTATATAATATAGGTCTTTGAATTAATGAATAATAATCTAATCTAATTGTGTTTTCTCATTATCAGTACTCCCATCTGAGATAGATTGTGTATTGGCCTAAAATTGTCTTAAATCACAGATATTAAGCTAAATTTTATTATCTATGACAGCTGTTTTCTGTAAACGATAAAATACAGTCTCCAATAATAATTATATTACAAGTGTAGATTTATGAAGGCTCAATCATAATGGCCTAAAATTATAATATATATGCTTATATTTTTTATGTTATAAAATATTCGAAATAATTTATATCACTGGAAATTTGCTATTTTATAACCTATATCCAGGTTTTTCTTTAAAAGAAATTCAAACTAATTAATTAATAATGTAAAATGCATTTCGAAACAACTGAACAGTCATGTATCAAAATGTGCAAAATTCCAACTTATTTTGGTGTCATACATTTTGTGATTTACAGCAGGGAAAGGTTCCAATCTAAATAAAATGAATAAAACAAATAACAACCAGTGTTTTGTTATTCTTTTTAACCTGTAAATGGCAATACAGTCCAACCGCGATGACTCTATGGGCTTGGGGACCGGTTGATTTTGTCGAGTCATCAAATCTGTCGAGTCATCACATCTCTAGTAATTTCATACATGAATATAACTAACATTGGGGCTATTCCAAAATTTCACGTTGTGAAGATTTGTAATATTAATCAGTAATTATGAATAGGGTAACTTAAGCATGTAAAGTGGCAATTTTTACATATGTAACAATCCCACAGTTAAAAGCACAGTTACAAAAACATTCTCATATCGAGTCATCTGAATATAAATGAACTCAATAACTGACCATGGGACATTGTAATAGTTGGAGTCAGTGCATTTTTCGACTCAGCGAATATGGAGTCATCGCATCTATTTTTACCCTGAATTTATAAGAAGAATTGATGGGACTGGAGTTTCATGTCAAGTTAGAACGGTATGTCGAGTCATCGGTTTATGTGTCATCGCGAATGGACTGTATAATATTATTTGGTTTCTTGACAGTGTTTGTGAAGATATATGGCCTGTCTCACCTACAGCTCTGGTAATATGTCACACAAGCTGGCAATTTATCATATACCCTGTCAAGAAACAAAAATACTATATATATTACATGTGTCATATAGTACAAGTGTAGAGTTTTTGAGAATGGGTGCAAACTCTTCTTTGTCCAGAATATTTTGAGAGCTTGGGGCAATAGTGGTCAAACTCTATGAAAGTTAATAGCACGTTTTGAAAGAGATGCATAATTATATGGCAGAAAGATTTAAGTAAAGTTGACAAATATAAGTTATTAGCAACATTTAGTTTTATATAAATACATTCAAATCAGTATTAAGCAGCCAGCCAAGGGAGTGACAAAAAGTGGCTGACCTTGACCCGGCCAGGCTGGAAAATGGGTTCTGCAAATCGTTTTGATGGAATGAACATTTGACTAAACTTTTATAAAATTCATTCTAGGGGTTCAGAAGATATGAACTGGACACAAAATACATGGTTAAAGTCTGAACTTGACCTTGAGACAGCCAGGTTGGAACATGTGTTCTGCACATCATCTTGATGGCCTCAACATTTGGTCAAAGAATCATGATATAAAAAGATATGAACCGCACACGAAATACATGGTTCAACTCTTCAAACACCACTAGTGGCCTTGACCTTGAGCCACTGGGTTGGAACATGGGTTCTGCACATTGTCTTCAATGGCTGAACTTTTGACTAAAATTTCATGAAATTCCTTCAAGGGGTTGAGTATAGTTATAGACCTAATCAAATTTGCACAAATGGAAGGCCAAAATAAATGGTTCACAGGTGGCCTTGACCAGGTTGGAACATGGGTTCTGCACATCCTCTTGATGGGCTGAACATTTTACTTAAGTTTCATGAAATTCATCCCAGGGGTTCAGAAGATATGAACCTGACATGAAATACATGGTTCAAATCTTCAAGCACCACTGGAGACCTTAACCTTGAGCCTGCCAGGTTAGCACATGTCGTCTTGATGGGGAGAAGATATGACTAAGGTTTCATGAAATTCCTCCTAGGGGTTGAAAAGTTACGAACTGGACACGAAATGTGCACACATGGACTGACAGATGGACAGAAGGGTATATGGACGAAGACCATTACTACATCACCCTGCCACTAAGATTGCCAGAGGCTTTCTTATTAACAATGTTTTTGAACCTGTCAATTTTTTTTCAACAAAACAAGACACTTGTGTCAGATCCTACCATACATAATTGAAATGCCTACATGTATCTTTAAACCCTTGAATTTATGGATACATGTTCAATTACATGTGCAACCAGAGAAGATCCAGAGTTGTCCACATCTGCGCAGTCTGGCCCCAAGGTTATAAAACTGAGCATGGAAACCAGTCTCAAATCTAAAGCATCTGATTGGCTGAAATGGCGACCAGTCGCCATTTCAGCCAATCAGATGCTTGAGATTTGAGACTGGTTTCCCAATAACCTTGTGCACTGTTTTATCTGATTAAGATCTACACTGTTCATTTCTTAGTAAGAAATAAGCTAATTAATTTAAAGAGCCAACAGCCAAGATACTGTCAATGCAGAATCTACACTGGTCAGTGGTCACCCATGGGCCATATCCTAACATAAGCCATACCCATGGAGTAAAGACTTTAAATTCTGTTAAATTCCTTCACAACTCCCTCAGGGATCGTTACATTTTCTGAAAGGGGGGCATTTTAAATATGATTATTTTTATTCTAATATAAGATTCTGAATATAATAAATATAGATTTACTGATTTTCCCCTAAAAATAACAAGGGGGGAGGTTATTAGGGGAGGGCATTTACAGTAGTATTGACTGGGCTTGCCCGCTTACGCTCTTACCTTTTGTCTGAATAATCTCGGAATTTCACTGAGAAAGATGGGTATAGCATCTGCACGACCTTCCATAATGGCCTTCCGAGAGTTTCCACCAACAAACAATGAATTAGATCGGAACATTCCTGAATTATTAAAGAAACAAATGTCTATCTTTACTGTTTCGGTCATATTTACAATTCAACTACATCTTCTAGGATGAAGTCTTATTCATCTTACAAATCATAAAGTACTGCTGGTACTCAATGTGATGTTTAACTAAAAGAGGCATGGCTAAAATAAAAGCCACTCACATTTCGTGCACTGTGCACAATCTTTGACATGTGAACTTAGACTAACACACACAAGTTGCTGCAAAAATTGTGTGCGGTCATTCACTTTGTCGTCAACGTGGCTGCTCCAACAGACATTCAAAAAAGCTGTATATTACCGTACATATTCTTTTCAAAAGTTCTGTAAAACTGAGCTTTTGTGTGCAAAGGATTGAATTGATATTTGATGGTGTTCATCTGTGTATGAGAAACAGTTTGATTGTTTAAAATAATCATGAAGTTCTTCAGGTTTCACACAGTTTAAACAACCCAACTGTTTTCCATACCCAAAAATTACAAACATGAATTAATCATTAATACATGACACTTCAGTGAAAGTTGAAATCTGTTAGAGATGTTGTCATTTTTTAAGACTGTTAGAACTGTTCCAATCAAGTATTGTGGTTTCATTTAATTTCGCTTGGACAAAATAATATTTTTGCACGAGCATAAATTTGCACCTCCTGTCATATTCTTATATGTGATAGGATATTGCATGGTTTCATTTCACATGCTTTTATTCCACAGAGGCCTACTTTTGCACAATAATCACGAATCACAAACTTCGCAAAACAAATGAAACCATTTTTTACACATGAGTAGCTCATTCAAATTAAATTAATTTTAAATTTCAGGGCACTTGAGTAGCCATTTTTAGACCGAAAATCAGTAAACAATTTAAAAAATATTAAAATTTAACTGGAGTAAATAATTTATTTGTAATACCATCATATTCTGGTTCGTTGTAAAGTGCTGGACCCTCTGTGTGAATATGCATGACTTCCGAGTCTCTCACACCAGCTGATTTACCATGTTTACACATGGCTGCTATCAGGTGGACAGGTGTCGCTGCTGCACCATGGATAAATATCCTTTGACCTGTTTTGAAATATACATATAACAATTGGTTTATATTCACATAAGTCTAATAATAAGACATTTCACATGAAAATGTCAAAACATAAAATAACCAAACTGGAAAAAAAAGTTTTAGTAAATAACCCTTTCCTCCATATAAATATATACCGTTATACGCCTTTATGGAAATGGGCAAACAGTGTAGATCCAGATCAACTCACATATCCATGCCACCTTATCGGGATCTATATTATTTTGCTTTTTTATGTATTAGATTATTTCTGACCAAAATGCTGACAATAAAAATTCTGATCAGATGGCACAAATATGCCGGCTGATCTGGATCTACACTGTTTGCACAGAGAATTATATGTATATATATAAAGCAATGATTTGAAGCATCTTAACCCTTTCCTCCATAGACACACCTTTATTGCATGAACAAACAGTTTAGATCCAGATCAGCTGGCACATCCATGCCATCCGATCAGGATCTAAACTGTTCGCTTTTTGATTCATTAAGTTATTTCTGACCAAACTGCGACCAGTACAGATCCTGATCAGACGGCACAGATGTGTCAGCTGATCTGTATCTACACTGGTCGCACATGCTTAAAAATGCATATATATGAAGGAAAGGGTTAAATCTTGATCCATGGTTCAAATGTTCAAGTCCAACCAGTGATTAGATCTGTCCATGACTTTCCAAAACTGGTTTCACCCAGGATGCAATCAGAATTAAAGATCATTTTACACTATTTTAACAAAACTGACAATATAAATTCTGATCAGATGGCATAGATATGCCAGATGATCTGAATCTACACTGTTTGCACAGAGAATAAAAACGTGTATAAATAGAGTAATGGGTTGAAGCATCTTGGCTCCTGGGCCCAAGGTTATAAAACTGAGCATGGAAACCAGTCTCAAATCTCAAGCATCTGATTGGCTGAAATGGCGACCAGTCGCCATTTCAGCCAATCAAATGCTTGAGATTTGAGACTGGTTTCCAATCTCAGCTTTATAACCTTGGGCACAGATTTCATAATTATGTTCAAGTGACTTAGTCATACCAGTGATTAGATCTACATGTCCATGACTTTCCAAAACTGGTTTCACCCAGGATGGAATCACAATTAAAGATCATTTTATGCTATGCAGACATCCCACGAATAGAGTCAGTACAAATGATACAAAGGTTTTTTTCCATTCCAAGCTCACAGATAACCATTGACCATTTCGCAATTAGTGTCTAAACTACGGAAGTCGGTATTTCCGTACAATCGGTCAGGGGGGTACACGTATATATGAAGACATTGCCGCTATTCGTAAAATTAATCATACTTTAAATTTTCTGTTGAAATCAACAAACTTTTTACCAGACAGTTACTGAATATGTTAAAATATACTAAATGACACGAAAAATAATTTCGTGTTATGTAACTTTATCAGTTCTCTCAGTTAAAAATTGGGATAGCGACGTTAGCCTCGTCCGTGAATGTTGATAAAGAATGAGAAAATTTTACATTTAAGTACCTACTTAGATAATTTTTATGGCAAGTTGCAATTTATATTTAAACAAAATAAAATGTGTAAATGTTTTCGCCAATTTCAACATTTAACCATTGTAAAACATGTTTTTCTCAATACGCTCTATAAATCGCCATTATCGGCAACCCCCCTGACCAAAGTACGATCGGTACCAGAAAACGGGCTAAAACGGTAATTTCGAAATCGAGAATACTGCTTAAACTTGGTTGACTAAAATTTTCTATCATGTCCTGGACATTAAAGTTTATATTATGACTTATAGTCCCTGTGTGTTCACATCAGTGTTTTACTGCCCAAATAAAGAGGTGTGAAAGATTTAATTAGGTAGTTATATGGTAGTTGCAGGTGCTAACAAATGCTGTGTATTCTTCAATGTTTAGCTCTAACATGTCAATGTACCGTATCTTAAATGGTGCACAATATCAAATAACGATAAAACACAGCCTTCCATACTATTATTAATCTCTGCATATAAAACGCTCCACAACAATGTATATTGAGTAAGTAAATATACTAGAGACAGAGTGTCACTCAAATAACATCATCATCATCATTATCATCATCATCATCATTGTAACTGTATGAATGTACCCTAGCCAAACTAATTGTGCACAACAAGGGCTTTTCTTTATACAATTGCTGAATTCATGCACAACCCAGTTAGCATTCAAATTAATGCCCTAAGTTTTTCTTTTATGTGACTATGTCTGTATGTCAGCAACAAGAATCTCAGTCACCAAACATTGACACCTTCAAAAAGTTACTTTTAAACCCAATAAATCTTTAAAAAAATAAATACCCAGTGTTTTTATGCCAAATATTTGGAGAAATTGGGCCCAATTACCCCAACAAAATAGTATATATTTTTCCCCCACGTCTGATAAAAAATTCCCCCTTTGCCGGAGCCTGTTATGAATCAATTTGTTTCGCTAAAGTGTAATAGCATGGCAGGTGATACATGTGTTTAAGATTACTACGAGTAGTTGTTTTCTATGTTATATAGATGTTTGTGGTTAGTGTGGGCATTATAGCATTCAATGATCATTATCAAAAGATGTCTCACATTACATAATCTTACAGGAAAAAAAATTATTAAGAGTACTTCAGATGGTTGCAAGAAAGTTGACACATTATTTAAACAATCCATTTAAAGCTCTACACCAGATGCTAGCGGGAAATTGTTACCTAGTCCCAAACATGGCACGAATTAAGAGAATAAGATCGGCGAGACATCTCACCGAGTCCGAGTCTGCTGGTGACAATCAAAGCCCAGCATGTAGAGATGATAATGAAGATGATAGTGAAGATGATAAATCTGATTTTATTTTTTTCTGAAAATTCAACTCTACATTGCTTTTAGCGCTAAAGAACCCCTTATTTTGTAGCCCCGGCAGGAGCCCTGACTTGCTAAAATATGGGAACTGCGTTTGTGGCCCCTGCGGCCCGAGCTCCTACGCGCCTGCTGATAACACTAGTATACACTAAACACAAACAGAAATATCAGCATAAAAAAAGTAAATAGAAGAACAAAACATAAATCTTTTCACCTGACTGCACAACTTGAACAGCCTCATCAGCAGTTTTCCAATCTGGGGTCCTGTCCGGTAAAGGATGGATTGGTTCGGGCGAATACAGGTAGTAACCCCTCCGGAAATGCCTCAAAGGAGCGTTCCTATGCAAATGCTGCAAGATGCTCCCAACACTTCGGCATGCCATTGCGAAAAACAGGTCGAATTTCGGCTGCTTGTTCGCAAATTATGCCAAACAAAACCGACCTTGTGAAAATGTCAATTAAGGTCAATTTTGAACCAGGCTTTTCAAATTCTGTCTGATGAACGCAGGGTACCAAAAATTGATCAAGCGTTTCTTGTGCTCTTGGTTATATTGACGCTCATTAAAAGTCATTGACCACCGACCGGCCTTGACCTATTGACAAGGAGGGTACACAAACCTTACCGAAGCGAAATGTCGGCACTGTTAAAACGATGTTCGCGGATAATACCGCGGGTGACAAGTGTCGCTTCGCATCGCACTTTCTTCATTTACTCCCCTGACGCTCTCAGCCCGATGCCAGATCGCGATCCGACGTGGAAAACAGCAGAAGAAGCCGTGCAAGCAGTCAAGTCTGGTAAGTGACCGAGACATATGAGTTTTGCTCACCCATGTAGGGCAGTTCATAAAAATTAGCTTTCACATCATTACCTGTTTCTGCTAGAACAAATGCCAAAGTGTTGTTTGGATGGAGTTCCAAGTTACTAATACAACATCATAAAAATTTTATCAAATACATGCTTGCAGTCTAGGGGGATGGATCCTTACTCTGAGCCTGGCATTAAGAGATATGGACCAGTACCCCCAGACTATACACAATGAATGAAGGAAGTTGTCTCTTGAATGTTCTTATAAGACATGTTTAACAATGCGTCAAACTTGAATAAAAATCTTTTATTTCGAGAAAAGGATGAACACTTGACATATAAATGTGAGTATAACACTTAAACTTCATTTAAGATTTTAAGATTTCAAGATCATTTTTATGGGGATCCTTTTTTCCTAATGTAAGTAACTCCTCATGTGAGTAACAAGTAAATTTACGTGTTTTGATTGTATTATATAGTGCAAAACTTTGATAAAATTTCGGCTTGCAATTGAGCATTTTAATAGTCGTGCGTGGTCCCCATGACGCATATGACAAAATTTTATAAGGTACATACCTCATTTGTTGTTGTTTTTTTCATCGCCGTATGATTTAAATTTCCTTCCCAGTGAATACAACTGAAAGTCAATTCACTAAACTTAATTTCCTCATTAAAGTTTTTCTTTGGTGCTCGCGCTTTGGCTGCAGCAACTGATCTTGAATCTCTTTTGTACAACTGCATATTGTCTTGTTTTTGGTATTTAACAATTTTTACTTTCAAACTATCATAATCCGGAAAAGTTTCTCCAATTTGAAATTTGATAGACATTTTGAAACTGGTGAATGAAAATTCTGGGGAAAAACTTCAGCACAAATAATATATTCTGACATCCATGTTTATTATTCCACTTAAAAATACGATTCCCATCTAGAATCAACACAGAATAATTGTGCCAATATGAAATTGTTCTTCAATTTTAATAAGTACCAAATGATAGAGACATATCTGTTGTATTTTATTGAGTAACAACAAACAATAGGCTAATTACCAACCCTGTGAACGGCGGCATTTAACAAAGCTGCTGCGACATATTTAACTGCAAACTTAATAGATCAATTAGAATTGATAGTTTTATCAAGTTTTTATTGCCGAAACATCAGAGGGCAAGCAATTGGTGCTACTATTACTTCCATTACATTACATAAAAGAAACAAACAAACATTTTTACTAAACTTTTAATTAATTTTCCTGATTGTTGCATCCAATGTTCATGTTTAAACACAATTTATTATCAATTATTTATTCTGGAACCGGTCGAGGAGACAGTCCTTCCTATATATTCTCCTAGACCGGAGCAGGTCGAGGAGACAGTCCTACGTCGAGGAGACTCTGGGTCTTGTGGCTAAGGTCTCTAGCCTGTGGCTAAGGGTTCTGACCTATTTTTTTTACTTTAAATCATTAATTTCAAGAAGTGCAAACAATATATTTAGATTGAAAGATCAGTGTTACTTTCTACCTAATTGGCTATTAAACATTTAATTAACATGAGGATTTTGTTTCAGAAAGGATCCCATGTGGATCTGGATCTACACAGGCCACACATGTTTAAAAATGAGTCCCGGTCTGGCTGCACATTCTTTCTCACCCTGTGACATTTGGTGCCCAACGTGGGGCCCGTGATAGCTAGCAGGTTCGGCCACCAGCCTGTTATAGCAAATTAAATACATGTAACTCTCTGGAATTCGTGGACGAATTTCCAAATTTGAGGGGGTGTATGTCACGGTAAGAATCTAGTCACTATCTGGGGAGAAGATGTGTAAGCGGATGGATAGCTCAGTCGAGAGAGCACTCACCCTGTAAGCGCGGGGTCCCGGGTTCGAGTCCTGGTCTGGCTGCACATTCTTTCTCACCCTGTGACATATGGAGGAAAGGGTTAATTAAGAATATGCAACATGATTAATTTCATACTGTACGGCTTTTTTTATATTTATTCTTAAAACAGAAGTTAATTTTTTTATGAACATTGATTCAAATTCAGATCTCAATCTGTTGATCACCAAAATTGAACTAAGATGTATACTAAATTGAGGAGTGTTTCAATCCAATGACACAGCTGTAAATACTTGTATGTACGTTAAACAAGTCAGTCACTGAACAGAATCTGAAACATTCACAACACCTTGCTTCTGTCTTAGGAGTCTAACTAGGTTCATGCTGATGAATGTATTTATATCTTCTGATTTTAATATTTGTCTATTATATCTTGAATGTGTCATTTCATTTTTGCAGGCAATAAAATTTATGTACAGGGAACAGCAGCGACACCCAATTTCCTTCTTGAGGCCTTAGCGAACTATGGAAGAACAGGGGCTCTAAAGGATGTCACACTAATACATATACCTACAGTAGGACCTGCCTATTATAATGAACCAGAATTTGAAGGTATTTATTTGGGTGAAACCTGTCAACCCAAGAGATTATAAAACTTGAGAATGAAACCAGTCTCAGGCTTCTTGTTTGCCAATTCTTGGACTATTCCCAGATCTGAGACTTGTTTCCATGCTTTGTTTTATAACCTTTGATTATTCGTTTTTCTTCCATTTTGTCTCCTTGTAAAACACCCTGAAAAGAGAGGTGAAAATTTGACCCTGTTGTAATTCAAAGATTTCCTGATTCGCAAGCAAAGGTGTTAAATTGAAGAAAAAACGATACTTAGTCTAGCAAATGCCAAAAAATTGCTGATTTGGTTCTACTTTGTTAAAGTCTTGTTGAGAAATTACCTAATAAATTGAACAATGACTGGTGTAGATCCAGATCAGCTGGCACTTCAGTCCATGGGATAAAAGCCATATTCAGTGGAGTAAAGAGTATGATTCTGTGGACTGTAAGTAACTTTATGTTTATACATAGACATTTATTAAGAAATATTGTATATAATAAAATAATGCATATGGCAGGTTTAACTACATGTAAATATATTTCAACAATTTAATATTCATATGCTTATAAAAGGTGTTTTTAAAGAAATATGTCAAAGTTCATACTGATTATGGATTTTTTATCGCAAAAATAAAGTTTGAATGTAACATAAAAAATAGTAAAATGTGCACATTTTAAATGGAGCTCTATGTTTCTGTAATTGGTTGTACATTGTATTTATATACAGTCAAACCTGTCTTTAGCAGCTGCCTAAGGGAGTGACAAAAAGTGGCTGGTCTACACAGGTAGCTGTTAAAGACAGGTTATAAATTACAATAAATTTTCAGTTTCGGACATATTCAAAATGGCTGTTTAAGACAGGTGGTTGCTATGTGCAGGTGGCTGCTAAGACAGGATTAACTGTATCTTGTCTTGTTTTAGGTGTATTTCGATCCAATTCGTTGTTCATTGGTGCTAACTGCCGCAAGGCTGTTGCTGAAGGGAGAGCAGATACTGTCCCAATATTCCTTAGTGAGATTCCTTTACTGTTTCGGAGAAAAATATACCAGTAAGCATTTCTTTTACTATAATGATTCAACTGAAATTCAGATTATCTAGTTGATTGGTGATTTTTGTTCATTCAGGTGGGTCTAAAATGCAGAATATGGATCAGAACGGAGATTGTGTCTGCAAATTAGTGGTCTAAAATGCAGGACAGTTCTGCAGAGTGCAAAATGTAGATGATGTATTAGTAACGGAGCATAGGGTTTTAAAATGCAGAATTGTTCAGTTACTTCACCATGACAACTTGCACTGGTTAAATTAGTTTGTGCATATGTGCACATGAGAACCTGTTTTGAGCCAATGTAAGGTTGTTAGGTTGATGCACCCTTGAACCTGGTTTAAAGCCCCAGTGGCAAAAATGTTTTGCCACTGACTGTTCCAAGATGGTAACCACTCATTTTAATGGAGATATGCAGCTTAAACTCTGCACTGGCAAACTTCTTGCTTCTTGTAACAACATAAGTTTTTGAGCTGGGCCATGTTGGGGGTTTGCGCATGGAGCCAAAGTTTGCTGAATATTTTGGGTAAAGAAAACATTCTGTAATTAGGTAAATGTGGCTTGGGTATTTGTAAGTTGATCATGTTATTGTCTGCATCCACTGTTACAAAACATGGCAAAAAAGTTGATATTTTATCAAATTGCAGATTAGATGTGGCTCTTATTCATGTTAGTCCTCCAGATCAGCATGGCTTCTGTTCGCTGGGAACCAGTGTGGACTGTACCAGAGCTGCTGTGAACCAGGCCAAATATATCATTGGTAAGATATTTTAATTACTGGTATCCCTTTCTCTCATTGTGTAATCAGCCTGGCTTCTGTTCACTGGGAACCAGTGTGGACTGTACCAGGGCAGCTGTATACCAGCAGGGTCTATTTAATCAATCTAACAATTAATAGACCCTGATACCAGGCTAAATATATCATTGGTAAGATCTATTAATAACTCCCTCTTTAATCATGAACCCAGTGTAGATCTAGATCAGTTGGCACATCCATGCAGTCTTATCAGGAACTTTGCTCTGCTTCTTGGTCAGAAAGGATCAAAGAAATTTTAGAGGGAAGAGGTTCCAAAGAGATCCTGATCAGAGTGCACACGATGGATGTGCAGGTTGAACTGGCTCTACATTTCTTGCATACCAGATTAGGTCATCGGGTGTTTTCACCCGTGTAGGAAATTTTGATCCTACACACCCCATGTAGAATGAGTCACTAAGTGACGTCACGTCTTCAAGTATCAGATGTAATATATTCAAGTTAGTGATGTCATTTATAAAATAAGGTTTGCGTTAATGTCATTATTTCAGCATAAGGAAAAATATAGTTTGTATACATACACACAAATGTTATGAAAAATAAAAGGTATGCAAGAAAAAGTATCTTGCATGAGACATTCAGTAAAGATAGAAAAATCTGTCACCTCGGGTAAACTGTTTTGGCGGGAACTCAGCAGAGCCTCGTTCCCGCAATACAGTTAACCCTCAGTGACAGATTTTTCCATCTTTATCTCAAACTCATGCATGATACTTATAAGGTTGCACCTGTCATTCAATCCATTACACAGAGTAAGGGGGTTGTTGAATTAATTTTTTTCTGGTATTTTATGTGTTGCCTATGAATGAAAAAACCAGATTGATATTTGATATTTTTAACTGGTGTTGAAAACAATTAATTTTACAACTGTTGTGTTAGACAAATCAAGTGCTGAGATCAGTTTATACTATGGATTTACGTAACTTCTTCCCATTTTGCATCTGAAAATTGTCTTAAATATATGCAATATAGAAGATAAACTAAACAATAAATGGGACAATATCACAAAATGCCATAAAACCAGGTAAAATTTCACAAATTTTGTCAACTAAAATCCTAGCCGCATAATTATAAGACTTTTTTAAGCTTAACTCAATTGAAGCATGAACATGTGATGGTTTCACTTTCTTTCATTATTTTAAATAAATAAACTAATTTAAATTGAAAATGTGACATAATTGATCTCAATAACATCTGCAGAACAGAGAGTTATTTTTATTTATCAAGGAATTTAATGATAAAGATCTTAAGTTTAAAAGTTTGAGCACAGCATTAAGTTGAGCATGACAAAAGTTTTAAAATACAATAAACTAGGACAGGATTTTCTAAAGAAGGCATCTTTTATAAAGTTTTAACACTTGATTATAATTAAATGTGTATTTAAACAGCTCAGGTGAATGAAAACATGCCAAGAACTCTGGGAGATGGTCTTATTCATCAGTCCCACATCGACTGTATGGTAGAATGCAATACTGCCTTACCAGAAATTCTGCCAATCATCAGAACGCCGGAAATTAACGAAATTGGTCGACTGATTGCTGATAACCTTGTAGAAGATGGTGCCACTCTACAGACAGGTACTAAACAAATTGATTTAAATAAAATTTTGATTAGTTAGTATGTCTGTTCATGTGCATGTCAATGATAATGTTATCTCAATTTCATCATTATTTACCCCTTGTAAACAATGATTTTAGTTATTATTTTATGTTAATACATTGTATACCATGAAATGCAATATTCATACCAAAATATTTTGTTATTTTTGTTGTTAATATTTTTTATAAAATGCTCAGTTGTTCAAAATGTCAGTAATAGAACAGAACTTTATTTCCGTCTCAAGCATACAAGTATGCAGTATGAGGAATAACATATTTACATTCAATAATACTTAACATGTGACCTATATACCATATAAACCACAAAAACAAAAAAAGAACACTGATGATGTTTTGTTCTTTTGTTCAAGAAACTGTTTAAAGGGGGAAAAGAAATTTGATTGAGTTCTAAAAAGACTATAATATATTTTACAGGTATTGGTAATCTACCAGACGCAGTGTTGCATAAGCTAGTCAACCACAAGGATTTAGGTTTTCACTCGGAAATGATGAGCGATACAGTTGTGACCTTGGTGGAAAAGGGCGCACTGACAAATGCGAAAAAGACAATACAGACTGGAAAGATTGTAGGAAGTTTCTGTATGGGCACAAAGAAACTCTACTCATTTTTGGATGATAACTCATTTGTAGGTGAGTGAAGATGGCAGTAGAGTAGCCACGTTTTGTGTATTAGAATTAAATTCTGAATGCTGTCTTTATAATTAATATGGGCTGTTTTTGGGATGCTGCCTATACTCAAGTGCGGCCAATACTTGAGTGATTACGGTTATAAGTTTAAAAATCATTTTACATCAAGTGTGAAACAAGTTATTCCAACTTGTATTAATCACACTCAATGACTGCTTCCTGGATTGCAAACCATTTCTCGGGCTAAATGTGGATTGGGAAAACTGCAGACGAATCTCATCCCTGGTGTGATTCGAATCTGCAGTGAACTGATTAACCATTTACTTACGTGGACATGACTTTTATTACATGGGTGACCTGTACATTCAGAAAACCTAGTACCATTCTTTCTGATCTAGATTATAAGTATCTTGCATGAGTGTGAGGTGAAGATGGAAAAATCTGTCACCGAGGGGGAACTGTTTTGCGGGAACGAGGCTCTGCCGAGTTCCCGCCAAAACAGTTCACCCGAGGTGACAGATTTTTCTATCTTTACCGAATTTCTCATGCAAGATACTTTTTCTTGCATATCGTTACTGCTCATAGCATTTGTGTATATGTAAAAAAATAATTTTGTTTCCTTATACTGAAAAATTGACGTTAACGCAAACCATATTTTGTAAATGACGTCACTAACTTGAATATATTACGTCAGATACCTGATGACCTGACGTCACTCATGTAGCACGCGAACAGTATCTTTTCCCTAGGGAAAAGATAAGATTTTCTTTCCCCGGTAAATCACGCGGAAATACTTATCCGGTATGCAAGAAAAACACTGCTTGCTTTTTGGTAAGATAGTAACCTAACAAATCTAAAAAATGAACTTTGTAGATTTTGTAGAGAGTGTAAATTGAATGTGCAGGCAACTTTGAGTTTCTATTTTAAAGTAGAAAACAAAAAAAAGGACTGTAAAAGTAATTTCTTTTTTATTTTAAAAGTACGCTTAATATTTACAATACACTTCAGTTATTGGCAATAATTATAAACACAGCAATACCCTTTAACTTTATTGAATTTTAAGATTTCTTGAAACTTTCCATTTTGTTTGAATTTGTGAAAAAATGTCTATTTTTGTCTTCAAATGATTAAGTTTTTTTCTATTTTTTGTTACAGTCACCTGACCTTTGACCTATGACAAAAAATGTATATTTTTGTGTTTTCAGCTTTACATGAATGTGACTTCACAAACAACATCTCGTTGATCTGCCAGAACCCTCGTGTAACTGCTATCAATACTTGCCTAGAAATTGATTTGACGGGACAGGTGTGTTCAGACTCTCTGGGAACCTACATGTATTCTGGTAAGAGTTTAACTGTTTTATTACCCCACAAAGTGGGAGGCATACCGGTATAGAGTTGCACTTGTCTGTCCGTTCGTATGAACATCCCCCATATCTTAACGCATTAACTCCTAAACTATCAGGCGGATTTGTTTCAAACTTGCACAGATAATCAAGCAGGACTTATAGATGATTGTAAAGAAAGGATTTTTCCGACAGCCATTTTTACCAGAGTTATAGCCCTTTGTTATTACCAATGTTGTTGCAGCAGTGGGAGAATCAGTGTCAGAGGACACATTCTAGTTTGATATAGCATTGTGAGTTTAACCCTTTCCTCCATATATCCGCTTTGTTATGCGTTTGGGACCAGTGTAGATCCAGATCAGAAATAGCCTAATGAATCAAAAGCGAACAGTTTAGATCCTGATCAGACAGCATGGATGTGCCGGCTGATCTGGATCTAAAATGTTCGCCCACGTGATAAAGATTTGTCTGTGGAGGAAAGGATTAATTGAAGCAGAAGACTGAACAAAGGCTTGGGAAGGGGAATCTGTGGAAAAGAGTCATGATTCTTGCAGGGTTCATGTAATATTATGAAAGATTGGCCTAAAGTATAACTCTTTTCCATGGATAAGACTTAAACTCATAGGCAGCCAGGCTCTCCACTGTCAGCTTTTAAATGCCATAGGTTATGCTAACTGAGTAGCAAACAGATATGGATGCAAGCTGTTCTGGATCTACACTGGATATAAGTAGTATTCATGGAGTATGGATAATGTATATTAAAACTGTTGTAGTTATAATATCAGGATGATTGTAGGTGAAGACTCTGGGATGTTAGTTGCTAGGGCATGAAGTAATGTAAACATTTCTTTGGGAATGTAAGTGTATCCAGAGCCCTGGATTATCAGTATAAAGTTTATGAAATAAACATGAAAAATTACGATAAATGGTTGTTTGTGGAAGAATTACAAAAGAGTTAATATACAGCATATTTTTATGCCCCCACAAAGTGGGAGGCATATAGAGTTGCACTCGTCCGTACTTCCCTCCATCCGTTCCCAAATCTTGTGGTATCAACTTGTCCTTAAATATAAGGCGGATTTCTTTCAAACTTGAACAGAATGATCAAGCAGGATGTGTAGATGATCGTAAAGGAAGGAATTTTTGCTGTGACCATTTTTACAACAGTTATAGCCCTTTGTTATTAATAATTATGTTGCAGCAGTGGGGGCATCAGTGTCCGAGGACACATTCTAGTCTAAAATCTGGCAATTCGATTGGTCTGGGCCACTTAGATACACAACAATATGTACTTGTATTTTGTATTTTGCATAGATAGGGGTTTTGTCTGAAACAGTGGCATACCACATACTCTGTTTCAAAAGCATTGAAAATGAAATAATTATTACTGAGCTTGTTAATATATTTTAAATTGCATTTTAAGGACCAAATTTATAACGTGTTAACCCTTTACTCCAGGGATACCTTTATGACATGGGTGACCAGTGTAGGTCCAGATCAGCTGGCACATCCGTGCCATCTGAACTGGATCTGTGATGTATGTTTCTTAGTCAGAAATAACCTAATGCATCTAGAAGCAAACAGTGTAGATCCTGATCACATGGCCTGGATGTGCCAGCTGGTCTAGATCAACTCTGTTCACCCATGCAAACAAAATTGTATCCATGGAGTAAAGGGTTAACTGTATATAACCTTTACAGGTTTTGGTGGACAGATAGACTTTATCAGAGGGGCAGCATTGAGTTTGGACGGTGAAGGTAAACCAATCATAGCCTGTACATCTACCACTGATGATGGAATATCTCGCATTGTGCCAACATTAAAAGAAGGTAAGAGCCTAAAACAATATTGCAGGTTTTTTGTTCATTTTGTAATTTTTTGCTGATTGGAACTTTTTGGCTTAAAGTGACTTCACAACTTTAATACTAGTAAAGTATAAAGCTTTTACAATAAATCAGTCAACATTGTCAGAAAAGGAAAAACTTTAATCGGTTTTAGATAGACTGTAGAGGGAGTTAATGTGCCCTGGCTTCAGTGTTATATAATTAGATTGAATATCAGTCTGAAACCTTCAGCTTTTGATTGGTAAGTTAAAAGTCCAATCTGATTAAAATCATCTCCTGAAAACCGCTGCGCTATCAGGATCTGACGACGAGTTACTAAAAGGTGCTTTTATCACTAACCTTTTGAACCAATCAGATTGTCGCCTACAAAATCGCAAAAGTGAAAGTAAAAATAGTATTATAAACCATTGAAAGTGTTGGCAGCCTGCGTAAGACATATTTAACTGGAGATATATGTGTTTATGTAGTATTGCATTCATTTTTAATGTCATGACATCTTTAGATCATTTTGTGAGCGTCATAAATCATGCTTCCTTTGTTGAAAATTTCTAAAAATGGTAATCGAGGAAAACTGCTATTACCTATCTACGGTGTCTGTGGGCCGTCATAAGATCTAACATTTTGCTAGATCTGACTAGGGAGATTGTTAAAAGTCTAGATTCAATTTGAACCAATCATATAGTATTACTTCAGATTGGAGACTGATCTACAGTTTAGTTTTATGATCTTTGGTAAATGTGTACTCTCAAAACTGACCAATCGTGTGCTACAGTTCAAAGACTTGTTTCCATTCACATATTTATCATCCAGAGTCCACTGAAGACTGGACTGATTTATATCTAATTATACCAGTATGCTTGAGATTTCAGTCTAGGCTCCAGTATTAATTTCACCATCATTAAACATATTGTGAATAAGAGTCAGTCAAAGAATCTGCCTCTGTCAATCAGAATTAGATTAACCCGTTATTTAAAACATACAGGTTTATCACATATGTAAACAGTTTAGATTCCAGATAAGCTAACACTTCCTTGCTTCGATCAGAATCTACACTCCTCTCTTCTAGGTCAGAAATAACTTATTCAATAAAGAAGTGCACAATGTAGGTCTTGATCAATCAGGGCAAATGTGCCAGCTGATTTGGATATACACTGTTTGTTTATAGATAACAGCCCTATCGCATGGAGTAACATTCACTATCTCAAGATCACATGATGATTACCAATGTAACTGTTCTGTTTTAGGCGCTGGTGTTGTGACGACCCGTGCTCATGTTCACTACATTGTAACCGAATATGGCATTGCATACTTGTTCGGCAAAAACCTTCGACAGAGAGCTTATGAACTGATCAAAATAGCGCACCCATCTCAACGTGAACTGCTGGAAAAAGCTGCATTCGAAAGATTTAAGTGCATGCCATCACCTTGAATAAAGATCGAGGGATGATGTTAATTTTCATATCTAGTACCTCATAGCTTGACTGTAAAGTTTTAAAGGTAGTGAATGAAACTTATTATAAATCTACCTGGTAGTAGACTTCAGTTTATAACACTGTTAGGCCTGTTAGTTGTAGACAGACATCCTCTAAAAATAGGGTCCATTAGAGATTTGATAATGGTTTCAAAACCTATTTCATGGACAATCTGTTTTCTTTTTTATGGTTTTATATTTTCAGGGAATTTGTTATTAGTTAAATATACAGTAAATAATTGTATAATTTTCAAATAAATGTTAAGAAATACGTAAAATTGTACTGCATTATCATTAAATTTAGCAGGGGAAATATTCACTCAGAATGAAGAAAAGCCATTTTCGGGAGGTCATAAATTCGCAGAGTTGTGTTAAAATTATACCATAAGCTATCACTTGTTTGTTTTTTTGCTGGAGGTTGATTTTGTGCGCTTTTCTTAGTGCTAAATACACAAAAAAAATTGTGCTCTTTTCTTAACACCAAATACACTTTTCTTAGCGCTAAATACGCAAAAATAACACATCGCAAAATATAGTGATACCACAGTAATATAACTCATCACCTGCTGAGCAACATGCAATCATTTGTGTAAATTATGAAAACTGGCCATAAATACATGTTCACATCATGTAATTATACCTCACTTATACCTTAAACACATAGACCCCTTCCCCATTCTGTGCTTTATATTATAGAAATAAAATACCAGGATTATAAATATATATTATTTTTTATTGCTCATATTTGTCAGGGTATTGTTAGAATAATGCAGTTGGAGATTTTATAAGGACTGTTTTGTAGTTTAACACATTTCACAGAGCAAGAGTGTAGAAAAGTTTGTAATTTGACATACTTCTCACCGATACCAGTTCTAAAGTAGACAGTGTGATAATAAAAATTTTATGTATGGCATAAATTGTATTGTTTTGTGTTTCTCTACAATTACAACACATTTAGAGTTATATGTTTACTATTGCAAGTGAATTTTGCTATCATACTTTTGTTCATTGTTACGTCAGATCGGCAATATGTATTGTTTTATGTGGTAATCTAATGACATTACCCTCAATTGTTAATATAAATTATGTTGAACATGTAAAAGTATTTTCAATACAAAAATCGAAACTTCTCATCCATGCTCAGCATTGAACATGTTGAAGTTTTAACATTTTTTCAAAGATTTGTTGTTGAATTATTCAAATGCGCATATTAAGAGAGACTTTTTCGTATATTTTCATGGCATTTTGGTGCACACAATTTTTTATTTTTTTAAATTATTTTGAGATTTTGTTTAAACAACTTAAAACATATGTTTATTCATTTTAAATAAATTTTATTCAGGGATATCAAATACATTATTTTGTTGTTTAAATCAGTTTTGATAGCTATCAAATAGGACTGATTACATGATTAATGTTCATATAATTTTAATGAAATTGTAGCTCAGTTTGTAGATCAATGGTACAGTGAGAAGGAGATTTGATGTTTGATTTGCTAAAAGCCTATACTATTTTCTCCAATTTCATTTTTGCCCAGTGTTTATTAATTCTTTATGTAAAGCATTGGCTAGGCTCAGTTAATACTTGGAATGTCTCTTATATGGGGAAAACCACAGGAAATTCATAAGTAATGTTGTCTGCTCAACCATATGACGTCAGTTTTAACAATTGATGTCAACTATCCAAAGTTACCTTTTCCCGTGATAAGCCCAATACTATATGACTGTCAATAAACTGAAGGGAGAAATTGTAGCTGTGCTCATTTCAGATGACTTCAGTAGCTCACTTGAAAAACTGATGGCATGGAAAGCCAGAGATGTTCTAATACTGGTCTATGCCTTGATATATTTCTCGTTATCTTATTTATACTTAGCATGGAATGTTAATGTAGATTATGTGGTCTATTTGTGATGTTCATATTTATGTTAATCTTTTACTCCATAGGAAATGGCTGTTATCCCCCAGCATAGAGTCATATCAGCCTGCACATTTGTGCCATCTGATCAGGATCTATACTGTTGGCTTTTAACCCTTTCCTGGATATATACGCATTTTTACGCGTGTGCGACCAGTGTAGATCCAGATCAGCCGGCACATCCGTGCTGTCTGATCTGGATCTGCACTGGTCGCATTTTGGTCAGAAATAACCTAATGCATCAAAAAGCGAACAGTTTAGATCCTGATCAGACGGCATGGATGTGCCAGCTGATCTGGATTTAAACTGTTCGCCCTAGCAATAAAGGTGTATCTGTACAGGAAAGGGTTAATGTTTGGTTATCCCTGAACAAGAAGGGACCACTGTAGATCCGGATTAGATGGCATAGATAAGCTGGTTGATCTGGATGTACACTGATAGCACAGGCCATAAAACCATTGTTTGAATGGAGTAAAGGCTTAACACAGTAGGGTATAATATAAAATGAGACACGTCACGGAATGAAGTTTTTGAAGATATTAGACATTTTAGTTATTACTATATTTGGAAAGAATTTACAACTATCTATTATTTTCTTATACTTACATTAGTTGAATTAGTTAACACATTTGGCAATTAAGTTGTTTTTACCAGTAAATGCATATATAAGTAATGTCTTCTGACATCTTTTCTCGAAACAACAACAATGTCCCAGAGACAACTTTACGGTCTTTACCTGTGACCTGTCTTTAATAAAGTATAGATGTATTTACTTAATGAATTTAAAAAAGTCACATTTCATTGAAATAAAGAAAAAAAGGTTCACTCTTACTGTTATTATTTATCTAACCTTAGAAACACAAAAACTCTTTTTTTCAATAATCCTGTTACTTTTACAAAAACCATGCAGAATCTGCTTATTTTCAAATTACCTCCCTTTAATTAATAAATAAAGAATAATATTTGGAGTCTTTTTGAATATTTCTTAGATATTTTGTTTTATGTTTAGAGGCTTTGTCATGTACTTCATTCGAATTCAACCAAAAACTGTTGTGTTCGCAAACTAGAAAGTTCTTCCATTTTGAATGAGATTTCAGTGTTTATTTGCTAGCTAGTGTTATTACATGTTGTGTATATAAAACCATACTAGTATGTATTAAATTTAATTTCACGATTGTGCTGTTTGGTTGTATTTTTTAAGGCAATAATATTGCTATAAAAATAATTTCATTCTATAAAGGATATAAGCCTTCTTTGTCTCAACTGGTTGTCGAATTTTTCAATTTTTGAAGTTAAATCCCCCATCACCCACGGGCATCAAATGACCCAATTACAAATACTACTTTTATTCTTGGGTATTCATTCATGTATGTAGTTTGTTACCTACCCCTTTGATCACCCCTAGAAAAGTGCTTTATCCTATATGATTTATTATGCAGTATAATTTATAATAACACTACCTACAGAACATGTTTACTTTATCAGGAAATCACCGGAACCATTAATATTTCTATCGACTAACAACACACCGTAATGTTCACTGCTGTTAGTTAAAATTAAATTTTGCTGTAATTTGTAAATGTTTTAGAACAGTCTTTCCCTGTAGTTGATAAATCTTAAAATGTTATGCAACTTGTGTTAAACTTGATTTTTTGGGACAGATAAGTTTGAATGGAATTACATACAACTTCACTTAGGGATAGAAATGGAATGAATGTTAATGTCAGTGATTTTTTGTATCAGTAAAGCCATGTCACTATTTACACACAGAAAATTGTTTGTGTTTATCGATTTGTAAAGATCCCCATCTGTCATATCTTGATTTGCTTGGTGATATATGCAGCATTTGTGTCCAACGGAAACCCATAGCAGTCTGCTCATTCATGCAGCTTAATCAGGGTCTACAGTGTCCACTATTGATAAAAAAACATCTGTTAACCTTTTACTCCTTTGGGTTTGGCTCATTACATTCATTGATTAATTGATAACATTACTTGGGGGTCAAAAGGGTTAAAACTAGTTTTAACCTAGGCCACACCCCTTGCAGATGTTGGTGTTGGTCTATTTGTAAAAAAACTGTATTTTTTTTTACTTTTGACACCAAGCATATTTGTTAATCTTTTACATTTTGAGGTGTAGCTCTTTACATTACATGATGGGCAATTGTTTGTACACAAAACCCTGTTTTGATTGTTTATTTCGGTAAATGATTTTTCCTTAGATTGAAGCATGATGTAAGCTCAGTTGGACCACCACCACTAAAGAAAGCATGCTGTCTAGGGAAGATTATGCTTATGTGGTTAATAAGTCAGGGCTATAGAGGTGTACTGGTAGTTAGACATGCAGTAGTTGACTCATTAGTGCTTTATTGTTACATTTAGATATTATGTTTGTTAAATATACAAAAATATTAATAAAGAACTAGATCAATTATAGTTATTACTATTATTTCATTTGAAACATAAATTTTGGTCTCTCCATGTAATGTCTTTGGTACTTGTTTCAAGATTTGTGTTACCTTGGATTCTTTAGTATTTGAAAGGGACTAACATAAATTTTGTGGATGTTATCGATTGGTCAACCCAAAAATTGAAAACCATCATGATTTATTTTTTTAGGTATACCGAGATATTTAGAAAATTAGAAAACCCAAATTTAAGAACCTATAAAAATGTAAATAAGTAAATAAAAAGAAATGTTATGCAAGTTATTTTGGTGCATCAGCAGTAAATAGAAAAGGTAACTGAAATGCAGACTTGTGCATTATAGACGTAAGCATGGTTTGAATACAAATGGTACAATAACAAACGACGTGTAATGAGCTTGTTAGACCTGGCGAATGCCAAAATATTATTTTAATGAATCTGTTTTAAGCAGAAATCTAGAAACTTGACGGAATAAGCAACGATAGCGATAATCATAAAATATTGAAATAGTAAGATCGTGCTAACATTATTCTCACAAAGTTGGCCATATGTGATAAATGTGATCGATTTTTATCCTTTTTTCGATGAATATTTTTTAAATATGTCCACGGTATCTAGATCGGTTACACAGTAGCATAGACTATCAATAACTTGTTTTAAAAAAGTGAAATATAATAAGTTAATGTGGATTAATGCAGCTAAGTAGCAAAAATTGTAATCGTTCGTCCAAAAGTTTTCAGCTTTTCTGTCTGTGCATGTTTTCAAAAGTATAATTCTGCTACCCATCCAGAATTATACGCAGGTATTTCGCTTACGCCAGAAATTCAATGGTCAGCTGATGCACCGCTGCGATTTTCGGACGGTCAAAACAACTTTACCTCATATATTGTAATCAAATGTGACCCTTGGGATTAAATTTTTAAGGCACAATATTAGCATTTCTTGGAATTTTAATTGTCCAAACTATGATTCAATGATGAAATACCTCTGTAGTCAAATTTCAAACGGTGTTACTTCAATAATTTACAACTACGATCTTGCATGTTCTCAAGGCGACAGGGTTATAAAGTCAAAATCTCTGCAAAATTCTCGTTTCTATATCACAGCTTTGATACTGATGAAGTGGATTCAAACAAACTTTACACAAGCATACACGGTGTTGGACAAGCAATTGTATACTTTATACCCACTGTTCAAACAGCAAGGGCGGGATGGTTCTAAATTGCTTTATTTGAAAATAGCTAAATTGCTAAGGTTGTTAATTGTCTATTAGTTTTAGTTTAAAACGCTCCACCATCTACCCCAGGTCATTAATATTTAAATAAATGTATAGAAAAGTTTAGATTTATATTTTATTAGCTTTATTGTTTCCTTTTAAAACTGGAAATAATACTTGTGAATTAGCCTATTCCCCTGAATTAAGATCACTCTAAGACTTTCGTTTTGGCTTAAAAATAGACTGTTGCATTTATTAGGGCAGGGAGAGTTGAAACGGTACTTCAAATGGACTAAGCGTTTACACACCCTTACCGGTATTCTATTGGTAAACCTTGAATTCGAAGTACATTATCGGTAGCTACATGCATCAGATGGGGTTACAAAAATGACCCACAACGTATTCAACAGTGCACAATATTTTTATTAACACCATTATCGTATACATTGCGGTGAAAACAGTTGTTCTTCTTTTGCTCTCTTGATCATGTTGAATTAAACAATAGACACATGTTCTCCAAAGCATGCAACTTTCATGAAATTCCTTCAAGGCTTTTCAAAAAACACCACTGGTGACCTTGACATTGTGGCGGCCATGTTCCTTCTAAGGGTTGAAAAGTTATGGACCGGACACAAAATAAATATTATGCTCAAACACCACAGGCGGCCTTGACCTTGAGCCAGCCAGGTTGGAACATGGGTTCTGCACATCATGTTCATGAACTGAACATTTCACTTAAGTTTCATGATATTCATTCCAGGGGTTCAGGTTCATGAAGTGAACATTTCACTTTAAATTTCATCATATACATACACTTTATACAGCTGAGACCTCTCTTAAATTTAGTCTTTAACATTTTGAGAATGTGCTACAAATTTGTTGTTGTTGTTGTTGTTTTACATACAAACAGTGAATAAAATATTAAGAAAAGCCTGATTTTCAAAGTGCTATAAAGTAAGAAAGTTTATGTGGTCAGTATCCATAGAAAATGACAAAATTTACACTATAAAATCTTCCAGAGCAAAGTTCTTAATATTGCTTAACACAGATCTAAGCAGCAAAGTTCACTAAGTCATTGACCAGCATCTGGAAGAATACTGATAATGCATCCTAACAACATCTTAAGATTGAATCTAAATATAGCTGAAGAAAGGTAGAAATATTGGAATTTTGATACTTGAAATTTTAACTCTGCTACTAAAATTTTTGTTTCAAATTTTATCACTGAACAACCAGTGAATGAATTGTTCAGTAAAGATTGAATTTTAAGATGGTATAAAGTTTGTGTCAAAATCTGGTTGATAACTGTAGAAAATCGAAGGTTAAAAGCAGAATTTAAAAGAAAAAAAAAATAAAATCCCCAGGGCGGGGTCCCTGGGCAATTCAAAAACACGATTTTAATAATTTTAGTAGAGATCATCAATATTAATATTCATACCAAATTTGATGACAATCGGTCAAAAATGTGACCTATATTGCGGTAACAAAATTATTGCTTTAATCTGACCTGGTGACCTTGACATTGAGTCGGCCATGTTGGAACATGGATTCTGCACGTTGTCTTGATGAGGAGAACATTTGCCTAAAGTTTCATGAAAATCCTTCTTGGGGTTGAAAAGTTATGGACCGGACACGAAATGTTCGCGCACGGAAGGACGGACGGACGCACGGACGAAGACCATTCCTATATCCCCCAGCCGCTATTACAGGGGGTCCAACGTATTTGGTTTTTGCGGAAAAGTAAGTGAGGGACATGTTCGGTGCGGAAAAAATGCTTGAGATTTGAGACTGGTTTCCATGCTCAGTTTTATAACCTTGGGCACTGGTTACTATACTTTTATTTCATTTGATATCTTGTATTACACAGGAATTTATGATAATAATAATCAACGATATTTACTTAGTGAACATAAATTAAAATTCATAAATTATAACGTTATAATGTTCATCATTTTATTTTTCATTTTCTACAAACTTTCTGGGGGAAAATATACTCCTTTATGGAGCCCTATAGCTTCCATTCGCCTGGAACTATTATTAATGTCATTTTTATATTCATCAGAGATTGTAGTTTAGGGCTCTCGGTTAGATGCAATGGTAGGCCTGTCTATTTACACCATTCACAGACTGACTGGCTTATTGTCCCTTCGAAGTTTGAAAAATTCTATCTTAAGCATCATCAGCATAGCCTTTAAATTATAACCATACAAGGTTTTCTTTTAATGAAGCATTTTCAAGTTTTAAAAATTAAAATCGTCACGTTGAGGATCCTTCGATCATTGAGTAATGTGCAAATCAACAATTAAAAACAACTACTAGTAAATAACACAAGCGTTGCTGTTACAACGCAGTATATGTATATTGAACAATCGCCATGATAACATAGTTAAATAATTTATATATTATGCTAACATATTTTTCTATCACTTGTGTCAAATTTCTTTATCAATTAGATGGCATTCTCCAGGAACCACCTTATTATTACGAGTTCTTGATTTGTAAAAAATTATCACTGTCTTTTTTACACAAGTGTGCCTGGTTTTCTAAGGACGGTCAGAAGTAATTTAGTTTCATTCTGCATTGATATCATACACTTCAATTGTATTTTCATTGTTCGCAAAACCTACAATCAATTTTGAGTTATTCTTATTACAGCATACAGTGTTACAGTATCCATTAGTTTTCAAAAGCTCAGCTATCAATTTTCCGTCGGGACTAAACTGAAGGACATTCCTAGAGTACTTACCACAAATAAGCACATTGTCATTGATGTCTATACAGACATGACATGCTCCTCTCAATTTATCCCCCAAAATACTGTCCAACAAGCTGACCATTCATGTCCAGAATTATTAAACCTTTATACCAGTCAGCAATATAAATCCTGGACATGTCGGCAGCTAGAGCTGTGATATCAGAGAACAGTCCCTGATCATTGTAAAACTGCTGCTGTTTTTCTCCCGATAATGAGAACATATAAACTGATATCGAACTAGAAACAAACAGTCTCTTATCAGCATAGGCTAAACTTTGGCATTTACCAATATTTATCTCTCTGGTTTTCTTCATTGTCCTTCCAACATCAACAATTTGTATTTGTTTACTGTACGTACATCTAACAGCAACTTCTGCGTCACTGATGGCGCACACTTGGCGTGGTTTATCAATATCACAATAGTCTGTGACAGCATAAGAGAGACTGTCTAGACGTTTTAGCTTACAGTTGCCATAATCACCAAGGATGATGGTGCCATCATTAAGTCTACAAGCACATGTGATTTGACATGTTTGTGAGTCAGATTTCACATTTACTTGATATTTCTGCCTACCTGTGATCCTCAGTTTCTTACACAATCTAATAGAACCGAGATCTTGTATCTCAGAGAACAGGGTCTGAAGCTTCTTGTTCGCAAGAAAATACACATCTGTAGGAGAAAAATGGCTTCTGATTATCTTGACTTTCTTATCAGCACTGGAAATAACTTGATTGGCTTGCATGATGCTGACAAACTTCTGTGGCATGTTTCCACCAGCAGACTTCAAGCTGTCTTTTGCAGCCTTTATTTCTGTTGTTGTATCTTGTAGTTCACGGAATCTGGAATCGGTATTGTCAGTCAGGGACTTGAACCTCTGCTCTTACTCTTGTAAAATGTTCTTTTCGAATTGGTCCAGTAGTCCATTGATCTTCTCTTGGAATGTTTTTATTTCTTTAAGGACATTGACTTTGTTGCCTTTTAGATCTTCCATTTCTCTGACATCTGACAAAGGTTTCTTGTAGCTGATAAATGGATTTGGCTATGCTTTCCAACAGTACTTCAACTTTGTTCGAGTTTGTAGCTTTAGTGTTTCCCCTAATGAACTTAGGAATGTAGTGCTTGTCTTCACAAGAACTGAAGAAGGAAATTAATTATTTAGATACTATGCAAGAAAAGTATCAAGAAATCTGGTCACATGACATGGATGAGTTTTTAATCATCACCCCTCTCCCCCACCCCTAAAACAAAAACCATCATCATCACATATATAACAAAATATATAAAAATTCATTTTGACAGTTTTATCATAAATACCAAAACAAATATGAGTACATATATTAATTCCGTTGTATTTGTAATTTTGTAATTACATGTAACTGGCATACTTTGAATAATTAATGTTTCGGTAATGAATCATTGCACATTTCTCCAGGACATTTTGCAGAATTTATTGAAAAATTTGTTTGCTTTTTTGTCTGTGCTGATTGTATAAAACGAAGAATGGAGACCAGTCTCGAAATCAGCAATCTGATTGGATAAATTGATCACAGTCTCAAAACTGACCAATGTTTTTCATCCACAATTTCATTACATTCGAGCCTGATCTTTGGATGTTTGAAATTTTTGTAAACCTTGTGCTTGTTGAATCAATAATTAAATTAAATTTCAAATATTTAAATCATGTATTGAATGAAACAAGAAAAGATACCTATGTTTCACCAGCATTCAGGTAGAACACCCCACAACATTGTGGTCCTCGCAGTACATATCTACAGGTTTATCCTTGTGTTGTTTACATCTCTCGGTGGGTACTGCTGGAAGCGGAGCTGTTGATTTGTCCAGAATCTGGTGATGGTTTAACGCTGGTATAACGTCGTGACATTTTACGCAAAAAGAACAATAATAGTCGTGGCATTCGAAACAAAACATTTCTGCCTCTTTGTTCTTATTCTTTCCTTTGCATACTACACACAAAAAGTCGAAGGCTTCATCTCCACCACTTTCTAGATCATTGACACCTTCTGTTCCTCCTGTTGCCTTTTTGATATTATTTTATGAATGAAAATGATTTATTTATAGTATATATTTAGTTGCTTTCTTTATTAATATTTTAACATATTAAATTGTGTAGTCCGAAGTAATAAATTGACACTATTCATCTCATAAGTTAGAAAAATGATTTGGACAGAGAACCTGTATTCAGCATCATATGATTAAAACAGTTCGAGTTTTGACTCGTACAGATCACCCTGATTACTACTGATAAAGTTTAATATTACATATTTTATCAAGCAATAAACTCACATACCTTGCAATTCGATGCAGTAAAAGTTTTGCCTTGAAAACCTTTTGCACCGTACTACGTACTAGCTTTAATGGAAGCTGCTCACAAACTATCAGGTCGTGCGCTATGGTTTGTCTTGTGCAAAGTTGCAGAGACAAAGCATGCTGTTAGTTGGTTGGTTTCGTCAAGGGTGCTGTTCCAATGGCCATTCAAACATGTATTACTCATCAAATACAATTTTTTATCTTAATGGGAGTCTTAGTAATAACTATTTAATTTAACCAATAATATATTGAGTTCATCTGAATATGAAATTATTAAGATCGTTTAAAGTCTTCAAAGTTAAGTACATGGGAATCTTAATAAAAATAGATGAATAATTAATTTATTGCGTTAATCTAGACTGATACCGTACTTTAAGCTTGGTACAGCGGCGATAGGTGTGGATGCTTCTAGAGTATAGTACAAGTTTGATACTGAGTCAGCTATTTACGTCACGGGATTTCAGGTATAATTTGCAAAGTTCTCGAGTTAACGCTAGAGAGATAGAGAATGTTCTATTCAGGATCTTAAAAATGTAGAGATTTTTCGTTACATTCACATTAAAACTAAATATTGTGTCTTTTGCGAGAAGAATATCAACTAAATATTTAGCTGAGCAAATTAATAACTAAAATACTTAATCTTTTAAGTCAGTTTTAATGAATAGTTAACAATAAAAATAATATGTATTTTCAGGGCCTTAAATAACGTTTGAAAGCAAAAGGGTAATTAGGAACCTTAAGAATGTTCCTCGAGTCAAATCTGAATGTATCCAGTCAGATTTTGTATTCCATGAACTTTGCTTCAAGTAAAATTGTTTTCATTTCATGTATTTGTTTGTTGACTTTCAAATACTTTTAGTTAATATTTAACATATAATAGTATATTTTTATCAAGTTCGTTTGCATCTTGGATCAAAAGTAAAAACAATTATTTAAAAATGGTTTCAAAATTCAGTGTCGTTTCAAAATGCAAGAATCTACTTTAGCTGAATTCCTTATCTATAGCCAAATGGGTCATTGCAGAAAGCCGCTAGTCCTAACAACAAAAGTCAGATTGACTACTGGTTAAAATGCTGTTGCCACTGTATAACTGATAATGGATAAGTAGATAGTCACGTGATACGCAGTGCACATAATCGAGAAGGATTTTATGCCAGATTCAATATTTTTGGTTATTATTACTCGTAAAAAAACATGACGACATCAAATTTGTAAAACTTTTTGTAATGATGATAACCCATATAAAACTGTTAAAATTTATGTGTCTCGTGACTATCAAGTTATCCATAATGTACTATACTTTGATTCCAGGTAAACAAAGTATATTCTCAGTTTTCAATAACAACCTTCCCCCCCCCCCATATTTGACACACGCATAAAATCTCTGTTTAACCCATTGTTATGTTATGAAAACAGCCAGCTTAATATTGGTCTTTAACGTTAACAACATTGGTTTGAAAACTACTTACACATGGTGAGTTTATACTGACATCACGGTGAATATTGACTACTGACAACCAAAGTGTAGATGCATGGAATGTGAGCTGTTGGCAAATGCTGTGCTGTAACATGGTTTGTGCTGTAAATAAGTACAGTAAATGACAGAAAGTGAGTTGTTGACAACTACTGTGCAGTAACATGGTGTGAGCAGTAAACAAGTACAGTAGAGGACTGAATGTGAGCTGTTGACAACTACTGTGCAGTAACATGGTTTGTGCTGTAAATAAGTACAGTAAATGACAGAAAGAGAGTTGTTGACAACTTCTATGCAGTAACATGGTGTGTGCTGTAAACAAGTACAGTAGAGGACAGAATGTGAGCTATTGACTAAATTAACCTTTAGGTAACATTGTAAGTATGGATTGTTGACAATTTCTTTACAGATAACCACAAGTTTGAAGAATCGTTTTCCTAATAAAATGATTACTGTTGATAATAGACTAATACGTATTTGCAACATAGTGCGATACTATAACTGATAAAAATGGAAAATAATTAATAAAATGTTTGCATATAGACGGTGCGTTTAAACAATGTACTGTGTTAATTTTGAGAGTATACGCTATCGAAACACAAATGTACGAATGAAAAGATGACTGTACATTTTTTTCAGTGAACATGTACCATGCTCAGGTAATACAACTAATGCAAGCCTCACCTTTCAGTGAAGTATATTTTTAAGATATCGGATGGGTTATTCTTCTCAACCAAGACCAAAATTTGATTATGAATTTAACAACACTAAAAAAAGTAATATTGTCAGGACGACTTTGGTGACGCCAACTGGTACACAATATAAAAATCAACAAACTAAATTAGAATTTTGTCAAGAATTGGATATATTGCAACAAGTTGTGAAACCAGTTTGAGCTACTTAATTTTTAGTTTGGATAAACATTCCCTCCTCATTTGCTCTCTGTTAAAGAAAACATCAATTGTAGATTTAAAAAAGCAAACTTTCAGAGAGCAGGGTAGATTACTATATAAGAATATTTTGGTTTAATTAAAGAAAACTACATGCTTTAAGCCTTCGCGAATCTTTTAATGCGACTGGAACACTTGCATTCTTTAAGCGGTGAAAAACGTGTTACACTTGGAAAAAACTTGATCAAAACACCTAAAGGCAATTTTGTAATATCAGTTATATTGTATTCGTTAATTACTTTATCGGGGGTTTAATTTTGGCAAAATTTGTGACAACAAATGCGCCAAATCTAAATGCTGCCAATTTTCTCGTAAACATATCAATTAAAGCGCTGGCAGAATAAGGGAGATCACTCTTTGTTCAATAAGGAATTCTTTAACACTTATCTGCTCTACATGTCAGTATCAATGTTTTATCTTACTGGCTGGTATTTGTCTAGATTTTTTCTATGAAATACCGAGTGCCACTTTGAGACTCAGCTAATCATTCTAAAAACACTAAGATTTTTCACCCACTTTTGAAGACATGTGCGTGAAATTGAAGCTAATATAATTAGAAAATCATAAATGATAGTGCCTCTAGCATCGTGCGATCTGTCTAGCTCTGAATCATAAAGCGTCATGCGCTTTGTCCAGTACGTTAGGACATGTTACATGTTAGGAAAAATTATTCAGGAAAAGCAACTCTGTATATTGTTCATTGACCGCTTAAAATTTATTTCATTATTACATTGTGGCAGACTTTTGTGAAGATTGATTCAGTATTAAATTGATAATCACAGCTGAAATAATTACTAGAAAAAAACTAAAATCATTTAACTACTAGTTATTTACAAATATACTTCAATTGAATTACTGAAATAAGTGATGACGTTTACACATATTTCAATCATTCATGTTGCATGCTTTGTTTATCTAATGGCATGCTTAAAGAACAACTTAATTATTAAAAGTCATTGTATGATTTTTTGCTAATTACATATTAGGGCTGTCAAAAGAATTAATGTAGTTCATATAATTTTCATTTTGCATATTATACATGTTACACTTCAGTATAATCATCAACACTAACTGATACCAGCAAACTTAACTTTTTCTTATCACAGCAAACAGTTCTACATAAATCAAAACTTGTAAGAACCTGACCTATTAATTTTCCATCAGGACTAAACTGTAAGACATTCCTAGAGTTACTTCCGCAAACAAGCACACTTTCATTGTCGAATAGACAGACACCACGTGATTCTCTAAGTTTACCCCCCTTATATTGTCCAACAACCTGACCAGTAATATTTAAAATTATTAAGCAAATTTTAGAGTCAGAAACATAAATGACCTTGTCCCTGTTGACAGCTAGAGCCTGAATACCCGAATACAAGAGTCTCTGTCCAGCCTGATTATTGTATAACTGCTGCAGTTGTTCTTCTCATAATGAGAACATATAAACGGATGTGTCATCAGAAACAAACAGTTTCTCATCAGCATAGGCTAAACCTTTGTACTGAAAACACGTTTGTATCTGCCTGGTCTTCTTCATTGTCCTCCCAACATTAACAAATTGGATTGATTGACTGTTCCAGCAGCTAACAGCAACTTCTGTGTCAGTGATGGCAAACACTTGGAGTGGTTGTTAAGGTACTAGTATTTCACACCAGTCTTTGATTATGTAAGACGAACTGTCTATACATTTCAGCTTTTTGTTGTTACAGTCGGCAAGTATGATGATGATGTTATCATTAAGTGTACACGCACTGATGATATGACATGTTTACGAGTCAGATTTCACTTTCACCGGGTAGTTCTGCCTTCCTGCGAGCTCCAGTCTCTTCCCAGCCAGATAGAACCGAGATCTTGTATCTCAGAGAAAAGGGTCTGAAGCTTACAGTACTGTGAACGTTTAAGGTAACAAACGAAACGCACGATACGCGAAATACGGACACACTATACACGATAGACGGACGCAAGATACGCGATAGACGGAAGCACTATACACGGTTAACGAACGATACACGATATTGCCAATTCATATAATTTGTGGTCGAGATTTCTAAACAATTTGAAAATGTTTTCAAAATAAAATATGAATGGTTGAAATTAAATCACATAAATTTGAATAAGCATGTAACTTAATCACGTTGCATGATAAAATTAAAAACGTTTTATGCACGATACACGATATACGGACGCACGATGCACGTTAAACGGACGCACGATACACGTTAGACGGACGCACGATACGCGATAGACGGACGCACGATAGATGCAAATTTTGTAACATTAAACGTTCACGGTACTGTATGGTTTGCAAGAAAATAAATTTGTGTTGGATTATCATGGCTTTCGTTTATCTTGACTTTCTCTTCAGCTTCCGAAACAACTTGATTTGCTTGCATGATGCAGACAAACTTCTGTGCCATGTTTTTACCAGCAGACTTCGAGCTGTCTTGTGCAGCCTTTACTTCTGTTGTTGTAGCTTTTAGTTCACGGAGACTGGAATCTATCTGGTCGTTAAGGGTCTTTAACTTTCATTACAGCTCTTGTACAATGTTCTTTTCAAATTGATCCAGAAGTTCATTGATCTTCTCTCGAAATGTTCCTATTTCTTTAAGCACCGTTTCTTTGTTGCCTTTTATTTTTCCTTTTCTTTGATACAGGCGTCTTGAAACTCTGTAAATGATCTGGCTATACTTTTTAACTGTTCCTTAACATTGTTTTGATGTTCAGATTTTGTGTTGGTTTTAATGAAGCCACGTTTGTATAGCTTATCTTTACAAGAACTGAAAAAACAACAACATTGTAATTTAATTTGGTCATATCATAAAGGTTCAGTCAATAGATACGCTGCCATGTTTTTGTTTTGAACTGTATTCGATACTTCAACACATGTTACTTATGAGAGTTTCAACGCAACCTTAACATGCGAATGGTCTATTTAAATGACAGCTCTTATCAATACAACAACGCAGACATTAGATATACTTTACAAATTAGTGAATGATAAAGCGACCACTCAACTGCGATCTGGGCTGAAAGCGAGCTGAAATTTAAAAAAGATCACTTTTACCTCGACGTATCACATATAAAAATAATTAATATTTATTATTGCTGTTTGGAGAAAAGCCATTATTAAGCTTCCATATTCACCGTCAAATGAACACCATCAAAATAGATCAAATGTGTACCTGTGCAGATACTGAATTGCGCTCAACCATGAGCTTCGTGGTAAAGGTAGTGATGTGCATTTCCATTACTGCCCATAACAGCCTAAATCCTGCAAAATTGTAGTATATGTCATATTCGACGGTTTTTTTTAATCTCTGATGCTAATATGATTAAGGTATGTGCCTGTATTCAACAGCTGAAAATGGCTTGACAAGAGTTGCAAAAGAATGAGCGTCTTGGAGAATGCGACGTTCACCTTTTAAGTTATAAATTACTCATGCACTTCTGTGGTGTGCTTTGCAAATTTTACCAGAGGCCGTATTCGACTTTAATCATGAATTTCTCACAAAGTTGTAATTGGAACTTATTTCTCTGTTTCCTTTACATGTATATTGTTAAGGTTTCACTGACGTCATCTTTTGTAGACTTCAACTGTACTGTGTAGATCTGTTTTGCATATAGTTAAAAGGGGAACTTTAAAAGTCACCGAACACGAAAAATATGAAAATATTGCAGGCTCGGTTTGACGAAGCCTGTTCATGGAATCGAAATGCATATTACTGCCTACGCCGCATAGCACCGGGATGGGCGCAACTCAATGTTAACCTTACAGATTAATAACATTCCATGTTCAGCGGCGTATAGTCCCATATAAAAGAATGGGTTTTGCCCATGTAATACAGAACATATGCTTATCTTGAAAATAGGAACATCACGACCTCATTTAAATGTAGTGAATGTACTATCAAAAACGTACAGTGTCACTATACATACGGGAAAGTCAAAATAGAGTTCATACCTTTAAATAAAGTCGAGCTCAAGACTTATCGATAGCATCATTTCGAATTGCTAAATAAAGGACGATAATGTCCACGATATCATCAGTCTGTTTGCAGATAGCAGACGACAATGAACACCTTTGAAGTATGCCCTCTAGCTGTGAGTACCAGTTTTTAATATATCTAATAACATTCACTTAGCTTTCTTTTCAATAAGTAGTCTAAAAACATGTAAAAAGGTGAAATATGCATATCAGGAATCGCCACATTCAGAAAAAAACACCCTCCCCACACATTCAAGAAGAAGAGAGGGAGAGAGCATAAACAGTTCAAGACTGCTAATTTATTCAAAGGATTTTAACTTATGGACATGACAAAAGAGATGCGCTATTGTCGCTATGTCATTGGCTACATTAAATGCAACTTTTAAATGAACTACAGTGTATACCTCCAAAATTAATTCGATACAAGGGCTGAATGTTTCATTCATACCAAAGCAAATTATTCTAACGATTTGCTGTAAATGAAAAAAAAAACTCACTTTCCTGCAAACCTAAGCAAGATAGTATCACAAACAAGAATTAAATTAGACTCGTTCATTCGGAAATCATGGAATGTCTAAATGGAACTTTAAAAGTGACGGAACTGGACCAAATATGAAAATATGGATTGACATTAGTTTCCATAACTTGTTCATAAATAAATACATCAATGAATAAGAGATCGGCGATTTTATGGGTACGGGTTGGCTCCCAGGTAGAGGCAATATCCGTTGAAATTCACAGAAGCGCTATTTGTGCAGTGTGGGGGTCGGGAAAATTCTCCCCGTACATATAGTCAGTACTGTAATCAGTAAAATAACCCGTTAGCTATGACGAGCAGAGTTGATTACATATATTATGGCTATCCGATCAACCTTTTTTGGGATTGTCCCGGTTAGCTAAATTGGTTGCGTCATCGGAATTGCAGAGCTTTGCGCTGTCGCTTCGCTCCCAGGTAGAGGAAATATCATCATTAACTTCTTATAATGGAGATAAAAATATGAAAATTTTTCAGGTTTGCTTTGACTTGCCTTGCAATGGAAGTAATGAAAATGCATGTTTCATCCTCACTCTGCCTAGTCCCGGATGAACGAAACTGAATTCTTCTAAAAACTATCTAAGTTAATATACACTTTTCAATACATTTTTAAAAATTGCTGAAATAGTTTTCATGAATTATTTATTAAATAAATCTATGGAACAGAGATCACCGTTTGTTGATCCATCTCTTATCTTGGAGATAAAAAGCATGTGGCTGAAACTAAGTTAAGCATGTAAACAGTGTGTTATAACGAAAACATGCTTTAAATGCAAACATTACAAGATATATTTCTTTTTTCAGAATGTGCTGTTAGCAGTTATAACAATATCCACATGTGCTGGTTTCATCTTCGACAATGGTGACCCATTGGATGGGAATTGTTTTCCCCAAGACCAGTTTTGCATTTGTTATGAAGAAAATGGTGTATATAATCATGGAGGTGATGCGGTTTTAGAAGTGTCATGCTCTTCTCAAAATCTCACTAATGTCCCTAATTTTAGAAAAATTTCTGAAAAAGTCATCGATTATTATATATATTGGAGAATTAATCTAACCGACAACGAACTGACCACAATTCCTACCGGGGTTTTCTCGATCTTTAATGGCGTAAATAACTTCAGTACTGACAGTAGTGTAGATATGAGCTTGCTTTTGGAGAGGAACAAGATAAGCACCATAGAAAACGGCGCCTTCGTTGGTGTCAATAATATGTGTCTAACCATCAATCTAACAGATAACCGCATTACCGCTCTTCCACTGGCTTTTCAGTTGTTGTCGCACCTTACGACTTTATCACTTCAAGGAAATCCTATCCTAACGTTCGACGCCACAGTTGTAAACTCCATTGCATATTCGCTGGACTTTTTGGAATTAGATTATAAAGCTCTCTTATCAGGAAATAAAGAGCTATCTGTGCTCGATTTAACAACAATGACCGTTTACAATATTCCATCTGATTCCGGAAATCTGCCTTTGAACCCATTTCATGTTTTTGAAAATACTGTGACAGATATGTTTATAGTTGGAACTGAATTCATAACATTACCTTGCTTTTTAATTAATGGCACAATGTTTGTATTTTCTCTTCAATATGCTTCAAATATCAGTGCAATCAGTGTTTTTGATTGTCAAAACGGTACGAGCATAAATTTAGGTGCACTGGAAATAACGTTTTCTGGTCTTAAAGAATTCCCAGACATCTTGAAGTCCACGCCAGAATTGTTCTCTCTCAACTTGATGCACAACAAGATTAGCAGTATCAACGAGAACTTCATACCTTTTCATAACAGGTTACAAGAGCTCAACTTATCATACAACCGACTTCGGACCATTCCTGCAGTATTCAGTCGCTTCAAGTATCTTGAGCTCTTGTTCGTCGATTACAACCAGATTACAACTGTTGCTCCTGAATCGAATGTTCTTTCCATTGAATCATTTTGTGCAAACGGAAACCCATGGACGCACGACGTGTCGCATTGTAAATACCATTACCAGGTTTTTGATAGAATCCGTTATTGTAATCTTAAAGGAAAGTAATTTAGCAATGTTTTAAATACATAGGCGTGTTTACTGTGGCGTTACTGTACATGTGAACAATGAATTAATATTTGTATCGTTGTTTAATGCAAAGCGTGAAGCTTCCAATACTTGTCCCATTAGCCTAGTGTTCAAAAACCCAGTCGATTTGAAACGCAATGGTAGCAACGCTGTTATAGGTTATAGCTTCGAAACATGCATTACATTCTTTTTTATTTTTCTACAAAATTATATTGCTATAAAATAAACTGAAGCAAAGTACATACAATACTTTGAAATAACTGCAATAAAGTTTTAAAAAAATAATTCTAAAATATTTCCTTAAAAGCCGTTTGTCAATATGAATCGAAACCATGTCGAAAAAAAGTTAGGCCTATGACAGACAGACGCGTAAACCACTGTGCTACCGAGGGGATGTGACATAAATTGGCAAAATACTTTTAATGCGTAAATTTGCCTTAACCCGTGTTTAACTTTCTATAAATTGTTTATATCGCCAATTCAGCTTGGTCGACCAATAACTAATAATAGAACCAAAATAAAAATATTGATTTGTGTAAAAACTTTAAAATTTGATATGACAAGGAGAACAATTAGCCGCCTCTCTGAAGAAATGAAACTCTTCCATCGATAAACAAACAGATTTGCTGCATCATTAGTCATGGACAGAGGCTTCGGAAATATTTTTAATTTGTGACACTCCAGGGAAAAAGGCGTCATTACATTTATGTTGTTACTATATTTTGAAAAAAAAACTTACAATTTTATATTATTTCTTTATAACCAATAGATGGAATTGTTACACATTTTGACTAAGTATTGTTATTTTCACCCTGTAATACATATGTAATATTATAGCAGTATGCATTTTGTATGATCGTATTTTTCGAGTTGCCAATGTAACAATGAACAACAGAAAACAGATTAAACCAATTCATTGTCACAAGTAGCAAAAAATGTTACTTTTGATTTTGCGGTACTGTCTTTATTACGCAATAACTTTTTAGCTCACCTGTCACGTAGTGACAAGGTACGCTTTTGTGATCGCAATTTGTCCGGCGTCCGTCGTCCGTCCGTCCGTAAACTTTTAATTTAAATGACATCTCCTCTTAAACCCCCGGGCAAAAGTTAATGAAACTTGCCACAGACGTTCTTTGCATGAAGCTCTTCCAAAGTATTTCATAGAAATCAATTCCATACAGAACTCTGGTTGCCATAGCAACCTAAAGGAAAAACTTTAAAAGTCTTCTTTCTGAAACCACAAGGCCTTGAGCTGAGATATTTGGCATTTAGCACCCTCTAGTGGAACTCTACAAATAGTATTTAAATTATTTCCCTGGGTTTAAAATTGGCCCCGCCCCAGGGTCACTTCATTTTACATAGACTTATATAGGAAATCTTTAAAAATCTTCTTCTCACAAACCACAATGCGTACAGCTTAGATATTTGGTAAGTAGCATTGTCTAATGGATGTCTACTAAATTTGTTCAAATTATGTGCCATGGGCCAAAATCGGCCACGCCCTATGGTTCTCTTGGTTTAGATATGGTTATATAGGAAAAACATGAAAATCTTCTTCTTTAAAACTTCAAGGCCTAGAGCCTTAATATTTGATATACAGCATCATCTAGTGGTCCTCTACAATAATTGTTAAAACTATCCCCCTGGGGTCAAAAAATGGCCCCGCCCCAGGGGTCACTTGTTTTACATAGACTTGTATAGGGAAAACTTTTTAAAAATCTCCTTCTTTAAAACCACAAGGCCTAGAACTTTGGTATTTGGTATTTGTCATCATGTAGTAGTCCTCTACAAAAGTCTAAATGACCTCAATGCATCCGGTTTTTTATGAAACTGTGAAAAATATTGATAAGATAATTATATATATAAGTATCCTTGTTAAAATGCAATTATCCCGACCAAGCGACTTACTTATAGGATACTTTCTCAAAACTTGTGATCTATTTAACTTCATGTGGATCACGTCACGGAAGAACATGTCTTCGTCGAAATACAATTTCTTCATTTTGCGAAGACTGCCTATGAGCAGAACATCTGATATAGCAATACCAGACTTAAACTACGAGGGCGGATCAAAAAGTTCGTGGACTTTTGTCATTGTATCTTAATTTGAAACACGTTCGCAATAAATTATATACTAAATTCAATCAGAACACAAACGTAACAAACTGAGCTAAAATATTCATATATTTAATCGATTTTAAAAGCGCGTGGCTTATTTGAATAACCATGGTAACACGTAGGCGGCGCACGCCGTTGCCATTGTACTTTATAAAGCATATACCTGTCAATAAAAAAAAATTACTAGTTGAAACACAGCCAAATTTCGCAACATCAAAGCACGGTATAAAAATGATGCAATGCCGAAATTTTACGTCATTCTGACTATGCGTTTTAAAAACAGTCAATATTTAAGAAAGCTATCACCAACGTTAAAACGTCAGATATGTCGCCGTCAGATCGCTCGGAAATACGCGCTATTATAAAATTCTGTCATGGTCTTTAAAAATCACCTCATGAAAAGCTATAATAATTTAGCAGCCGCAAATGAAAACTTCCGTAAGCCGAGCTCTAGATTTTTAGTTGTACCAGTGTTTTTTTACGGTCAGAAGAGCCATTAAATGGGCCTGGGGTATGGAAAAAAGAAAAAAATCGGCGTTACGGCAGTGACGTCAAGCCGTGAGGCAATTGAAGCGGACTAAAGTCTAACTATTGTGGCGCTTTTCGACCTATTCTAGACTGGAAGAGGTACCGTGAAACGGATATTGCAGAACAAATGACATTTTTAAAGGTGTGTTAATAATTTATTAACAAATATGTTTTTCAAATTTATTTAAGCAACAGCGACATTAACCTTGAACACAGACATCTAATTGTTTTTGTTGGGTATTTGAATTATTACGAAGTCATAAATTATCAAATAGGAATCAATAAGTTATTTATAATTTTAATTACACTTGAGTAAACAGCAACACAGACTGTGTCCACAATGCAAAGACTTGTTATATATTAACAAATACAAATTTGTAATAAGTTGTTTGAACAGTTACACGCTCTTTGCTAAAGTACCGCGATACTGTGGGTATTGCATTCCCGGTCGTTTCTTCGGCGGTACGAGCGAGAAGAGGACCACTTTTTTGATCGCCTCATAACCACTTGCGAGACTTTGACCAGCAATAATACACTACTATGTTCGATCAATGGAACCCCGGCATCGCATTCCGGTGACGGAGTCTATTTCAAGAAACTTAGAACATATACCGCTTCGCTAACGCTGCGCCCGTGAAGTAACGTCGTTGACGTTATTAGATCTGATTTGACGTGCGCCGCATAGCGGTTAGTGTATGATTTTAATTGTTCATAGTTTTTTTATGTGATGTTGTATTTTGCTGATATTTTGTAAAACTATGCTGGACATATTCCGATTAAAGCTTGTGTAATTTTATTTGTGGTATTTTGAATAATATAAAAACTATAACAAAAGTCCACGAACTTTTTGATCCGCCCTCGTACAAATACCAAAAACATTAAGGTTGACATTTTATCTTGCCTACCATTTAAACCCAAAACACCGTCTGTTCAAGAAACATGCAAACTTTCGTATCAACTAAAGCACGTCACATGTTTAGGTGTTGCACCTTTTGCCATTATAGTGGCATGGCTAAAAAAGAAATATTAACAATCTCTTTATTTCATTATTGCATTTCAGCAAAACGCAGATCATAAAATTTCGACTAAATAAACATTAATTATTGGTTTGTTTTTCATACGTTAGGAAAAGTAAGAATATTAAAGAAAGCTCTTAGACCTAAAATTATCTACAATTATACTACAATAATCTACAATTATAGTTACATCCAAACACAAAAACAAAACAACATGAAACAGCAATTTAAATGGCAACATGAGTAATATATGATACCTACAGCTATACACGAGGTCTCTTAAAAGAACAGCTCAATTGTGTAAAAAGAAATCAGCATTTTTATTTTTTGTCATCCATTTACACGACCTGGAAATAACAAGGTCAAACACACAGAAATACACATTTCTTTTATTGTATACATTTGTTCGACAAAATGGCCTCGCATATAGTTATCAGTATCATTTTACTCATGTTGGCATTTAAATTGATTTGCGATCAGTCGCCATTTCAGCCAATCAGATGCTTAAGATTTGAGATTGGTTTCCATTCTCAGTTTTATAACATTGGAGCCTGGACTTCTATTTTCTGACATTTTATCATAGATAAATGTTTATTAAACACTTCTGAAGCGACGTCCTCTGAAAACTCTATCAAGATACTAGTAATGGGGCCGTTACACTACGACGTTCTGGGCAGCAATTTACGGAGTTTGAGGAAACGTTGTTAGTCGTCCATGGATGCTGGGATAGCGCCAGAAGTGCGTTGTGTTAACGCTGGTGAACGTCGGTGATTGCCAAAAATCGGAGGAGAACAGTGGTTCGTAAAAAAAGAGTTTTGAACATTTTTTACTGAAACCAGCGTTCTTCAACGTTGAATATTAAACGCTGAAAAACATTTAAGAACGTTCGTTGCACGGCGTTCGGCTATCGTGAGGCAGCCGAGCGTTACTCGGTTGTTACACATCGTTAACTTTGCTGTGAGCGACTCACTGACGGTCTGGCAACGGCCGCTGAACGGTCTTCTAGCGCACGCAGAGTCTGACTAAAGTGAAGCGAACGTCCTTCTGGCGTCCATTGAGCGTTATTCAGCACGCCACGCACGTCTAATGTTAATAGACGTTCTTTGTGCTCCAGTGGCACGTATGAACATGCTTTAGTGTGTTCTTACTTGGTCGCTGTTACACGCTTCTAGTGCGTTAGACACACGCCTTATTCTAGAACGCTCAAAAAATGAACGATTGAAATGTTTAGAGAACGTTAACCTAATCGTCGTAGTGTAACAGCCCCTTATGGCAGACAGTTGAGATCTTGGAGGCGGCCTGCCTAACAACAGACGACATTGACAACTTGTTCGCTTAAGGTCGTGATAAGCTAAATAAGTTTGTTATCAAAAATATTGTATCTAAAAAAAGGTGAAATATGCATATCAGGAATTGCCACATTCAGAAAAAAACAGCCTCCCCACACAGTCAAGAAGAAGAGAGGGGGAGAGAGCATGGTTAATAAAATAATCAGTTTCAAAAAGGACGCCACTAACAAAAAACAAAAATGAGAACCCGAGGGGTTACCGCCTTGGAACGGTCAGTGGCAAATCAAATTGCCACTGGGGGTTTAAACCAGGTTCTAGGGTGCACCAACCTCACACTTGCCCCAACAGGTTCTCGTATCACAAGACAAGTACAAATTGTCTTGGTGAAACAACTCCAACCCACCCATCAGCTCAACAATGTTGTATGCAAAAGCATACAAACATAAAAACATAAGAAGCTAATAGCATTGCAAAGCCAAAGGGCGGGTACTCAATGATCTTTCCGAGACCAGAGCATCTGGAGTAAAATCAGCAAGAACACGATGACAGGGATAAAAGAAACAAATCGAGCTTCTAGGTTCTTTTAAGAAAAGATTTCCCCATTAACCTTCATAAACTCTTAAACCCCTGCCACCGTCGTGCAATCAAAGAGGTAAGCATAATGATCAACTGTAGAAGGGTTAATCACTAGGCCTGCAGAGCGCTGTAAAATATCATGTTGGTAACCTTTCTTTTTAAATTTACAGATGGTTTTTACGAATAACCGGGAGAAATTAACACTGCCTTTTATCTTTTTAAGTTTATAAATTAAATCTCCATAAAAAACTGGTTGTGAAATACCTTGTTGCAAAAGTGATTTTAAACTGCATTTGTATTTATGAATTAAATCTGGGTATCGGCGATAAAACTTGCAAAAGGTTTTCCTTAATTTGTGATACCGATAACCTTGTTTTAAAAGTTTTTCTGTAATGCAAAGATTACGTTCATTGAAATCATTAACATTGTTGCAAGCTCTTGAAAAGCGAACAAGCTGTGAGATATAAACCCCATAAGATGTTGCACGGGGAACATCGCCGTCTAAAAACGGAAAATTTACTATATTAAAATTAAAATCATCTCTTTTATCATAAATTTTAGTAGTGACATAACCATTTTCAATGGACAGATTTAGATCGAGAAAGTTTGCTTGCTTTTCTGAAGTGTTCGCTTTGTTAAGTTGTAGTTCTTTAGGATAAATCTTATTAACAAGTAATGGAAAATGGTTATTGTCTATATTTAATAAATCATCAAGGTACCTCGAGGTGTTGTTAAAAGCTGTAATTATATCATCTTGATGTTCAGTAGAAAGAGATAACATAAAGTCTCTTTCATAACAGTATAAAAACAGATCAGCAACAAGGGGTGCACAATTAGTACCCATTGGGATGCCTATTACTTGTTTATAAATAGAGGTACCGACTCTAACATAAATATTATCTAGTAAGAAAGTTAGCGACTCTATAAGGTCTTGACAAGTCCATAAGGTATAATTATCATAAGAACCATCTGTAAAAAATGCCCTATGTTCATTACAAGCGATGAAGGCTTTATTCTCTCTAGCAAACGTTTTTTCAATGAGACTGGTTAGTTTGTTTCTTATTAAATTATGAGGGAGCGAAGTGTATAATGTTGAGAAATCGTAAGTAGACAAACAGAACGCCCGATAATTATTTGATTTAAGCTTTTTCAAAACGTCATTTGAATTCTTAATCGACCAAAATAAATTTTTGCCAGAAGTTTCAAAAACCTTATCACAATACCTAATTACGTGTTCTTTTATAGCTGTAAGACAAGATGTTAAGAGCACAGATAATTTAGTAGTAGTGCAAGAACTAGAGTTAGCAATAAATCTTGCTTTATACGGTGTTTTATGCATTTTAGGTAACCAATACATAGTAGGTACTTTGTCTTGTTTCGGCTCAATACTGATTCTAAATTTTGTAATTTGTAGAGTGTGTGCAGTAACAATATCACTCTCAGATGAAGAAGTCAGTATATAAGCATTAGTGCTGTTCAGTTCTTCAGTTTGAATATTAATATAGTGTATTCGTCACACTATAATTACATTATTAGAAGCCTTATCAGCAGGTGTTAAAACAAATCTGTTATGAAAGTATTGAATTCCTTTTTTCAAATGACGAAAGTTAAAACGAGGTCGAGGTGGTAATAAAGCAATGTTTCTTTCATAAAATGATATACGGGTGTCAATTATTTTGAATATGTGCTTTTTCCAGTTAGAAAGTGCATAAGGTCATTCCATTGATTATGCAGTTAAGCATCTATTCGTCATCGTTAAAGACGTGAGCGTGGCTACGATATCTTATCTACATGACATACATGTGGTTAGGGAATCCATTAGGTATTTTAATTAACTTCTTTCGCTTTCGATACGTCTGGGACAACGATGGGCTCTTTGAACAAGGATCTGGCATCTTTAAAAAAAATATCTTTTTTATTTTAGGGTCAAATGTCAGGAAGTTAAAACTCAACTCATTGGCTTTGCTGATGATTTAGACACGATGCAGAAAGGTAAAAACCAAATTCATTGTCTGTACGTAACTTGCACACAGATTCTAAAAATAGAGCAGATAGTAATACTTAACCCACACATCTGCTGAACGTTCGATTTACTGTTTGTAGGCTTAGTTTTACGGTAACAAATGAATCTACACATGAACATTTTGCGCGAACAACTGTAGGCGTAGTTCGTGCAAAAGACCAACCGACCAACCAACAGACCAAACAACTAAGCGACCGGATGATTACTCCTATATTCCCCCAAACATTGCTTGCGGGGATGTATTTACCCAATTTCTTATTAATCAGCATCATTTTTGAAAAAAGTCCGTTTTAAAGTATTCAATTTTATAATTACCTTTTTTTCAATAAAATATTGTTGTAATATTCAACCTGCGGTATAAGCAAATAGTCTCTGATGAATTTGATTTCTTGACAAAACAGTTCTTTCCTAAACCACTTTTGACATAGATAGGAAATAAAACTAGCATACATTGTACACATATACATTAGATGACCAATTAGAACACTGGGTGAGTGTATATGAGGAAGATTGTGTCGTGGTAACTTTGTTCTTTTCAGATGTAAACATATCGGATGCGCTTTATGGATGACTGGGTTTGTCCTACCGTTTGTGACATTCGGTGCATCACTAGGCTTATGCATTGCAGGTTTAAACATTTACTGAATTCCACAGTGACAAGAGTTTACGAACAGATCTAGTAGATAGCAACAAGCAGCCTACTAACATCAATTTCATTTTACTCCAAAGAAGCTATGATCCCAATATATCATATAAATAAAAAAATCATGCAGCTGTCTTTTGATGACAGGTGGTATTTGAAATGTCCCAGTCCAATATCGCCTGTGATCGATAGACAGTAACTTGTCATTCTTTTTATCATGCAACTTTACTTCATTTTAAATATTTAAAAATTAACATTTCTTGGTAATTTTGTAATAAAATGGGAATCTTTTTGGTATATGAATACTTCTTTTCTAGAGGCGTTTATCTCGGAAATAAATTCAACAACATAGTAACTATGTACAACTGTTTAATATTTGGCATAATATGGCCTGGCAGTCGGCAACAATCATCAATGTTCAATCTTGATCAAAGTTCAATGTTAAGTTAACCAATATACAAAAATGTTAATCCATTTTATAATCAATAAAATTAATAATCAATTAAATCAATAATCAATTATCATCAATCATATGTCAATCAAATCAAATCAGTAAATTCAATTATCAATGAAATGTCAATTAAATCAAATACCAATAAAATGTCAATCAAATCGTTTTTCAAGAAAATCAAGTATCAATCAAATGTCAATAAATCCAATTTTCATGGATTAAGTGTCAAACATTTTCTGCCAATGAGCGCCAATTGCGCTCACGCCAACAATAGAAATTTTTGACATAACTTTCAAAATGGTGTTTATGTTTATGTGATTATCCAATCACAAAGCCAGATTTTGCAAACCGGAAAACAATGTTTTTTCTCAAGGTATTGCCTTTTGCTCATGCGAATAACCGTAATCTCGTTTCTCATACAAAATGTAGTAACCGACAAAGTCGACTCCGTATTACTATGAGAAACGAGTTTGTACAAAACAAATTATATAAACTGAAAACAAGAATTAATGGCCGCCTACAGTTGTCATTGCACTTTCATCGATAAAAAAGAAAATTATCAAAATATCGCTTACAGCAAAATGTATTTCAATAAAGCCTTGGATAAATAATTGTGATTATGTATCTTCTTGCATATGTTAAGAAAAGATATAACAGTAAAGAAAGCTGTCTGGATCTAAAACATTCCCTTAATCCTATTTAATCAGCGTTACACAAAACCTAAACAATAAGATAAAAGTTAAATATGCAACATTCAACAGACAAGCCCTCTTCACACAGCCAAAAGGTAAATACCTATATTTCTCTTTTAAAAGTCGGCTTAAAAGTGGTCATTAAGTGAATTGACTGTTTTACTGCGAATGTCGCTTTATCAGTTACTGTAGATAATCGACGTTTATTTATTGATAAAGACTGATCACGAGTCAGAAATGATAATAACAGAGGTTTGACCGCTTACAATTTACGTCGTGAGTTTGAAGGACAATTGTACTGACAACTTGGTGAGTTGGCTGTTGACAACTACTATAGAGATAACATGCTACATATATGTACATATTGTATGTGTAGTTAGCTCAGAGAGTCTTCTGATTGAGTACTCGAGTACATATTATAGATCTATACTACTCGTTGGCATCCCTAATTTAACTGAATTATTTTTGTAGGTTGTCTTAATTTGGGGGTTTTACCATTTACTAAATCAGGGATCATAACTTTTAAAAGGGAGCTAAATTGTGATATGTTTGAATTGTCTAGATAATTTTAAGCAAATAAAAAGCTCTAAAAAGTTGACATAGCTTCCGGTACATGTATGACCATGGCTATATACTGATAAAAAAAAGCAATATATGCATATCAGGAATCGCCACACTCAAAAAACACAGCCTCCCCACGCAGCGAAAAAGAAGAGAGGAAGAGAGAGAGCGCATGTTTTATATACGTATGTCAATTAAAAAAGGGACGCCACAAACAATTAACGAAGAAGAGAACCTTTGGGGATAAAGTGAGACAACGCAAGATATGATTACTATTTAGCTATTCAATTTCATATTTTTATACCACAGTAATACCTTTAAAAATATTCTTATATTTAAGTGATCAAAGATTAAAATTAATTAATGAAATTATCTTGTTAATACATTGTAAATTTTCATTTTCTACATGTTTTCTGGGGGGGATACTCCCTTAAGGAACCTTAAAGTTTACTTCTAAAGTTCGAAGACTACTGAAAAGATGGCTCAAAAGTGGTCTTAGAAGACAAGTGGTCATTGTTAGCAGATTTTTTTTAATCTGTCAATGGTACAAATAAAAACCGTATGGGTCCGATGGTGGTCTAGCTTACACGCCCCTCGTGATACTCAAATTTAAATTTCTGACAGAGACATCACATGATGCTGATGGGAAAAGATACATTTGTTTCAAGATAGATTATTCTTGAATAATTACTTATACAGTATCTATTAATTCAGGACTGAATCGATATTTGGTGTTTTTCATTTGGGTTATGGAAAACAGTTGGGTTGGTTAAAGTGTGTGAAGCCCGAAGGGCTTCACGCATACTTTAAACAATACAAATGTTTTTCATACACAAATGAAAAACATCAAATTTCGATTCAATCCTTATATTAACACATATTTATACTCTCATTAATACAGAAATTATTAGAAGAATTCGTAATATAACGGCTTTTTCTTATGGCTGTTAGAACAGCCATGTTCACGACAAAGTGAATGACTGCACGCTTTTTCGCAACAACTCGTGGCAAAACGTGCATGCTCGGCGACGTCACAGGTCAAAACATTGTGCAACGTCCAATTAAGGAATAAATTTCGTGTTTGATAAGTTCACCGAGTCTTGAACGTCATTAGGGCTGGTTAAAGTGTGTGGAGTCCGAAGCTGATGGGTGGGTTGGAGTTATTTCACCAAGACAATTTGTACTTGTCTTGTGATACGAGAACCTGTTGGGGCAAGTGTGAGGTTGGTGCACCCTAGAACCTGGTTTAAACCCCCAGTGGCAATTTGATTTGCCACTGACCGTTCCAAGGCGGTAACCCCTCGGGTTCTCATTTTTGTTTTTTGTTAGTGGCGTCCTTTTTGAAACTGATTGTTTTGTTAACCATGCTCTCTCCCCCTCTCTTCTTCTTGGCTTTGTGGGGAGGCTGTTGTTTTCTGAATGTGGCAATTCCTGATATGCATGTTTCACCTTTTTATATTTACACCTCATTTTATCATTTTGTTTCTAAATTTAATATAAAATATATACTTTTTACTAATTTCGAAATGTTGTTTAAAACATTTCTTACCCCGGGTTTGGCATTTGGACTGGTCCGCCTATTTACTCAAATCAAAAAAATCATACTACGATCAAAAATAGTTCCATTTTTATTGAATACATTCATCCGTTTTTTTCAAACATTTACATACAGAAAAACGTAATATTTCACAACAAACATCAAATTTGTATCACAGCAAGTACTATCTATGCGAGTAAATGATAGTCTAAGAAAAAATCATTATTTTGGCGGGAAGTTAGAAAAGACTAATGTGTTATTTTTTAAACCAATGATAATTCTAGATTATTTTACATGTGTTTAATTTTGACGCCAAAATGTATGACGTCAGTGACGTCATTAATGTGTAACGTCGCTGAAGTTGCATTATTTTGGCGGGAAGTTAGAAAAGACTAATGTGTTATTTTTTAAACCAATGATAATTCTAGAAAATGGAACGTGCTTACCATTGCGCGGTGATAAGGCTAACGGTGTTCATTGATGATTGACCTTCACTCGTCCGGTAAAGGTTATTGAAGCAGTGGAAATAAAGGTGTAAATATTAAACTGTGAACGATTCTTCTGGAGCCACGCCTTTTAAACTATTACGTCTTACTGTTTACCATCAGAAATCATGATTCCTTAGGTGAATAAGACTTCATCGTAGAGAATGAAGTTGAAGTGTAAATATTGATCGACTGGTTATCTTTCATAGTTGTTCATACTCATTGTTTATTCATATTATAATTTATCTTAATTGGATGCATGATACTTTAAGATCAGTCTCTTGGTGGCAATTATATAATAAACATCACTGAATTAGTACGGTGTTCTTTTACTATTCCAGTAAATAAACAAACACATGACAGAACAACATTCATTTTTTAATGTGACTAAAATTTCTCACATTTAATATATTGAAGTAAACATCTGAGATATTTAACGGCAATTTGTTGAAATAACAAGCAATCATTGGCTCATACAGTAATTAGCAAAATTAAGACCAGTCTATTTGGCAATTCATAAAAAATATAAATGCTATGTATAATGGATAAATTGCTTGGTCCTTTGTTTGCTTAAATTTCTTGTTATATCTCTGCTGTTTTTATAACGCAAATTGGTATAATAAAAAATATTATTGCATTTTTAGATATCTAAGGACCCAAAAGAGGCCATATCTGCCCCTTATATTCGTAGGTTTTTCTGTTGTTGTTTTTAAGCTTTTATCCTTGGACAGAATTGTTTAAAGGTTGGTAAACCTGAATCATTTCAGCTGTAAAAAGACAAACATGAATGATATCAAACAAGATTGACCAGATTAGATAAGCATACATTTATTTTATTTGATATCATTAGAATATATGATAATATGACAATAATAATCATTTTTATGAACAAAGATTTATGTTAAAAATTATCTGGTAAATACATGTATATTAAACATTTTCATCTTCTACATATTTTCTGGAGAATCATGCACTTGGAGCCAATAGCTTCCATTCACCTTTATCTATGATTAATGTCATGTGTATATTCATCAGAGATTGACACTCTTAGTTGGAGACAATGGGAAGCTTGGCTCACAATTCACAGACACACTAGGTTAATATTCACTGTAAGTTTTATTACGTTATACTCGTTCCAGCATTATCAGCATAGCCTTTATATTATAACCTGCAATTATTAGTGTTCGAAATTAAACCCTACCAATTAATTGATTATACGGATAGCTCTACTTGTGATTATTGCAGCTTTAAGCACAATTATTTTATACCATACCAAAGTATACTGCTCATTCATGTAATTTTGAAACAAATATTAATAATCATTAACATGTCTCCATTTTGTATAAAGCAAATCAAATGATAACCATTAAATATGTCAAATGTACACTTTTCATTGACAAATGAATTGTTTTATTTGTCATATAGCGGGAGATTTATGTGATGATTACTTAGGTAATTCTAGCAATCACTAGTAAAAACAAAATCATCTGCCAATGAGGCAAACACCAATTTTTAAATATAATGTAAACCTGTTTTCATTATTAATGTATGGTATTTTTAAATAGATATCATGCAAAAAGAACAACCTAATTGTTGTGAGCCTTTGTATGATGTTAGGCTGTGTAAATAATTATCAATCTTTTATCATAAAAGTGTTCCTGATTTTCTAATGACTGTTTAGGAGAATAAATGTAGTGTTAGCGTATCATGTTTATTCAGCATTGACATCGTACACTTGAATCTCATTTTCATCCAAACAACCTACAATCATTTTGACCATTTCGCAGTTGTTCGTATTACAGCACACAGTGCAACAAAATCTATCAGTTTTCAGAATTTCACTTATCAACTTTCCATCAGGACTAAACTGTAAGACATTCCTAGAGTACCTACCACAAACAAGCACATTGTCATTGTTGTCTATACAGATACCACAGGTTTCTCTCAGAAGTTTATCCCCATTATAATGTCCAACAAGCTGACCATTCATGTCAATAATTATTAAACCTTTGTAAAGATTAGCAACATAAATCCTGGATTTGTCACTGTTGACAGCTAGAGCTGTGATATCAGAGAACATTCTCTGCACAGACTGATCATTGTATAACTGCTGCAGTCGTTCTCCTGATAACGAGAACACATACACAGATATGTCATCAGAGACAAACAGTCTCTCATCAGCGTAGGCTAAACCTTTGCAAAAAAAACCAGTTTTTATCTGTCTGGTCTTCCTCATTGCCATTCTGACTGTAACAAATTGTATTAATTGACTGTAAACACAGCTAACAGCAACTTCTGTATCCGTGATGGCACACACTTGCGAAGGCCATTCCGGAACATCACAACAGTCTTCGACAGTATAAGAGAAACTGTTTAGACGTTTCAGCTTACTGTTGTTAAAATCAGCAAGGATAATGGTCAAATTATTAAGTGTACAAGCACAGGCAATGCTACATGTTTGTGAGTCAGATTTAACTTTCACTGGGTGTTTCTGCCTACCTGTGATCCTCAGATTTTCCCTCATTCTAATAGCACCGAGACCTTGTATCTCAGAAAACAGTTTTCCAAGCTTCTTGTTTGCAAGAAAATAAATTTCTGAAGGAAAAACTTGGCTTTCGTTTATCTTGACTTTCTCTTCAGCACATGCAATAACTTGATTTGCTTTCATGATGCTGACGAACATCTGTGGCATGTTTCCACCAGCGGACTTCAAGCAGTCTTGTGCACCCTTTATTTCTGTTAATGTGGCTTGTAGTTCATTAAGACTGGAATCAAACTTGTCAGTAAGGGACTTAAATCTCTGCTCTAACTTCTGTACAACGCTATTTTCAAATTGATCCAGTAGTTTATTAATATTGTTTCGGAATGTCCTTATTTCTTCGAGCACCTGGTCTTTGTTGCCCTTTAGATCTTCCTTTTCTTTGATAAAGGCTTCTTGAAACTCATTCAGTGATTTAGCTATACGTTCTAACTGTTTTTCAACAAAGTTTGTGTTTGTAGCTTTTGTGTTGTCTTTAACGAAATCAGGAATGTAGTGTTTATCTCACAAGAACTGAAAAAGAAATTATTTTGATATACAATACACGGAAATTATCAAACAAATGTGGTCACATGACAGGTATAAGTTTTTTATCATCAACCCCTACAAGAAAACAACTAGAATGTGTCCTTGGACACTGATGCCCAGACTGCTGCAACAAAATTTGTAATAACAACGGGCTAAAACTTTGGTAAAAATGGTCGCAGGAAACACTCCTTTCTTTACGATCATCTACACATCCTGCTTGATCATCTGTGCAAGTTTTAAAGAAATCATCCTTATAGTTTAGGAGGAGTTGATGCCACAAGATCTGGGGACGTACAGACGTACGGACGGACGAGTGCAACTGTATATGCCTCCCACTTTTTAGGGGCATAAAAAACAAAACAAACTCGTCATTGAAACTAAACTTTAAACATTCTGACAGTTTCATCATAGAAAAACAATCAAAGTGCTGAAGGCACTGGGGTATTCACTGCCTCCAAATGCAAGCAGGCATTTGGAAGATGGTGAGTATAGGGTATTTGCATACTGGATTGGCAGCTGGAACACCCGGGGTTATCAACAATCTCCAAGAAAATATGCACTAAATTTTAAACTGTAATAGCTGCCAGGGTCATATTTAGAAAAATAGTGCCACCAAATCTAGTCACCTGTCTTACATGATTTTATGAGAGTTGTGACACCAATACAGTTTAGTTGTCAAGACCGAGTTAGAATCAGTGCACAAAACATTTACTATCAATCTTCTTCCTGTGTGAAGTTCAAACAAAATCTTTTTCTCAGCATACAACTCTTTTTCTTTCTCTTATTAGGTAAATGGAGACAATTCTGGTATGCATTTTTTACATAACATACACTAGCATTTTATTTTCAGCAGAACCATCATATAAATTCAATAAAAATATACAATTCAAGTTAATACAAGTCTTGTACAGTATACTTTAATTGTTTTCCGTCTTGTGTAAATTGGAACATCAGTCGTAGCGCCACATAGTTGTATGAAGTATATTAAATAAAGCAGCGAATTTACATTCATCCCTCATGTAAAACAAAGATGATTTGATCATAAAACATAAGATATCATAATATATCGTGATGTCCCTGAAAAGTCGCTAAGTTGAGATAAAATGTCCTTTCCGAATGACAAAATGTCCTTTCCGCGGAAAGGACTCCTTTCCAGTATCTACTATACCCTCCTTTCCGTTTCGAAAATTGCGCTGTTATGTCACGTGATCAGTATTCTTGGGCAAATTATCTATATCTCGCTATTTTTCGCATAGACAAATTTTATACTCGACAGATGAAAGCATGTCTTCAGTACACAGCGCTTGGGAATACAAATTAGTATACCTTTGTGTATCGGTATCCCACGAATGGTGGAAAGTAGTACTACTTTGTGTTGCGGTGTACCATAACCGGAAGTGTTGTCCGTTTTCGTGGGAAGCGAGCAGGCTCCAGAAACATTTTCTCACCAGAGGGCGTGCTACACAAGTTTCGCCTACACCTCTGTCAACGCCCGATTTACAAGATTCTTGTACAAAATATAAATAATGAATAAAATGCTCGTGAGATTATTTTGATCTCTGTATATTTTACTTAAAATGAAAATGGGTATTTTTATTTTTTTAGAACAATGTTTAAGATATATTTTAACCCAAATTTTCGGGGAACTATTTTGCTTTTTTACTATTGTATGAGAACTACTTTTCCCGGCGTTGACAGAGGTGTAAGCGAAACTTGTGTAGCACGCCCTCTGGTGAGAGAATGGCTCCAGAAAACGGTAACTATGTATTTATTCACTGCTAACGCAGTGAATACAAAAACAAATGCATAACTATGTTATTGATCAATTCAGCTGTATGAGTTATTTTGAAATTTGTATTACACGTAACTGGCAGACTAAGAATTGTTGAAGTTATACTTTTCTCCTGTTGCATACAATTCACTTGCCACGGGGATAATTTGCAGATTTTATTGAATAGTAAATGTGCTGGCCTGTCTATTTCTATGTTCATTGTCAACAGTAGCAAAACCAAAAACAAAGATTTCTCTCAGATCCCATCAATCTGGCTGAAATTTGGGATGGTCTCAAGACTGACCAATAAAAAAAGTTTTAGATCTGAGACTGGTTTCCATTCTCAATTTCATAACGTTGAAGCTAGATCTTACTAGGATGTTTGAAATTTGTGTTAGACTTGTTGAATCGATAAATAAATAAATATTCAAATATTCAAACCATGTATTGAATGGAACGGAAAAAAAACATGTACCTATGTTTGTCCAGCATACAAGTAGAGCATCCCACAACATTGTGGTTCTTGCAGTACATATCTACAGGTTTATCTCTGTGCTCTTTACATCTCTCGGTGGGTACTGCTGGAAGCGGAGCTGTTGATTTGTCCAGAATTTGGTGATTTTTTAACGCTGGTATGACGTCGTGACATTTTACGCAGGATGCACAATAGTAGTCGTGGCATTCCGAACAGAACATTTCTGCCTCAGTGTTCTTATTCTTCCCTTTGCATACTACACACAGGAAATCAAAGGTTTCATCTCCGCCTCTTTCTTGATCATTTATTCCCCCTGTTGCCATTTTGATAATAACTTACGACTGATAATGATCTATTAAAAGTAGCATTTTATTGCTTTCTTCAGAATTATTAAAACATTATTTTAAGGTCCAAAGTAAGAATTCAACTTTGTCACTCCCATTTTATTTGAAGACTACAAAATTATTAGGAGGGTCAATATAAATTATATTGATAAACAGATTGGACTTTGACTCATAAAATTTTATATTATAATGTGACCCTTATTGATACTGATAAAATCCGACACAATCTTCATCATTGGATGTCACCATACTCGGTGAAAAAAAACATCAACAGTACAGAGACTGTTGTATGACAAAATGAAAACAACTCAGACCCCAATATATCAGAGTAGATGAAAAAAGAACTTTGAAAGCCACCGAACACGACAAATATGATAGGACAGATATGGAAATGCATATTACTGCCCATTCCGCCTAGTCCCGTGTTGAGCGAAACTCATTTATTACACCAGTAAACAGTACAGCTTAAATATTCTAAAAATGGTTTGCATACTGGAATCGTGGTGAACATGGAACAATATTTCATATTCATACCATTCCATGATCAGTGGAGTATTGTTTCCAGATAAAAGTATTGGTTTGTCTTAAACGAGAACAGAGACGGCCAAAGACTAACATTAAAAAGCAGGAAGTATATCCATGTGGTTATCGAACAAAATCAGAATCTACATTGGCTGGGATATTGAAACCACCCATCTTAAACTGGCCGAAATATTGAAAACAAAAGTGATTTTTAAGAAGTACTATCACCATCTATCAGTATCGTGATCAATGACAGTCAAACGACGTTGCTGAAAACAGCAATAATTTTAAGTATGGGGAGTCTTTTAACACCCGCCACACGGCACTAACAACGCTGTTACTGTGAACAGGGTCAATTAAAACGAACCTGCTTTTTTTATATTTGTCTTGTTCGGTGGCTTTCAAAAGACCTTTAATAAATTTTATCCAGTCAGTAAGACAAAATAAAATGTGATCTTTATCCATAATTCGTTTTAGACTACAGATGGTTGGAATGTATCTCACTATTGGAGCTTATGTACTCGAAACATCGGACACAGCAGTGACACGCAGATAAACGGAAGATAAAGCATGTTTATTAGCCCGTCAACACTGATAATCGATGCCATTTTCTAAGTGTGATGAAATTAAAAATCCACTCGTTGGAAACCCAGAAATAGTCTTTTAAGGCAGATGGTTATGGTTTATATTAAAATTTGATATTTTAATCAGTCAAAATTACACAAAAAGTGTTGTCTTTATCAAAAGGTCGTCTTTGATTACAGATGACCTTTGTCACAGGCTGTGCTGATATTTAAAACCTCCTAAGAAAACAATTTAAGTAGAAAAGTGGATTGACATATAAAAAGGTGAATTGTGCATGTCAGGAACGGACACATTTAAAAGACACGGTCTCCCCACACAGCCAACAAGTAGGGAGGAAACAAAAGGGGCATGAGAAATAAAATGATGAATTTCAAACTTAATTGATCGGATAAAAGTTTCATAATTTGCCTTACTTTACGGCTTGTCCCTTGTCGATGAATTGATCACTTATAAAAAAAATGTTAATATAGTTTACACCTAGTGAATTTGTTGATGAAAACCTCATTTGATAGATTATTTTGACATTTTATTTGATTGAAAGATGGCTTAATGTCAGTTGGACTATCCTTAAACAAGTCTGCCTCGGGAAGATTAAGCCTATGTTGATAAATAGCTTGGGGCTTCTCACAAGCTATTGGACTGTGCACAACGTTTTGTTTTGTGACAAGTTGCTGCAAAAAAAAGGAATTCTTATGTGGACCGGTCCCCCTCCCCTTCTTTTTATAAGATCCCGATATTATAAAAATCAGTCACAGATCTTAGCAATTTCGTCGTCTTTCATCAAGCACACACACAGAACTGACCAAATGGAGGCAAAATATCTGAGGCTGATGTCCACTCTCACCCGAGTCGAAGTTATTTCACCAAGACAACTTGCACTTTTTTGTTGATATGAAAACCTGTTTGGGCAAGTGTAAGGTTGGTGCACCCTAGAATCTGGTTTAAACATCCAGTGGCAATTTGTCTTGCCACTGACCGTTTAAATGCGGTAACCACAAGGGTGCTCTATGTCGTTAATTGTTTGTGGCGTCTTATTTGAATTGACATACTTATAACAACATATTCTCTCTTTTCCTCTCTTCTTTTTCGCTGCGTGGGGAGGCTGTGTTTTGTGAGGGTGGCGATTCCTAATATGAATATTTCACTTTTTCTGAAAAGCCCTGGGCTTGGTAACTGACAAACGATTTCGTGCATAACGTATTGCTTTCTTCCATGGTTTCATCTGGGCTGGAAAAAAAGTCATCGTCATTGCACTTTTATCGATAGAAAAGAAACTTATCAAATCACGTTAATGGCAAAATGCAGTTTAATAAAACTTTGCAAATAAAAAAGTTATTATTTTATCTTCATTAAAAGTGGTCTTAAAGTGTAATTGACTGCTTTACTTCAAATGTCTCTATTTCAGTAGACAACAGACTTTTATTTATTGATAACGACTGATAAAGTCAGTAATGTTGATAAGCCATGTTTGACACCTGCATACAAATTGCATTGAAGGACCATTGTACTGGTGAGTATTGGCTATGGAAAACTACTGTAGAGATAACATGGTATGAGCTGTTGACAACCACAGTAGGAGAATTAATATGAACTGATGACAATTGCTTTACAGATAACATGGTACATATATGAATCATTAATAAATTGCAAATCATCAATTAATTTGCAATTTAAAAAATGCAATTCGGCTTCGCGGTACGTAGTAAAGTATAACCGTTATTTCGAAGTTCTGTAAAGCATTTTCGTGATAGAATTTAAATATTAAATATCTGTCAGTGATATATCACAGGATTTATCACAGGACGTCCTTCCTGGCGTGGTCTGTGATATGCAGGATTTATATTCTCAGATCCCCTGTCAACATTCTAGTTGAGTAACGCCCGTTGTTTTCTCGTTTAGGGCAAACCCATTCTTTTATCTAGTGACCATACGCCGCTGAACATGGAATGGTATTAATGTGAAAATACCGCATTGAAGGTTCCATGTTCACCGTCATATGCATACCATCATTGGGCATTACTGCCCATGAAGGGACTCAATCAAACCGAGCCTGCAATATTTTCGTGGTTGAGGGTTCTTAAAGTTCCCTTACCGCATTAAAGATACATATGGTTTAAGATGCTTTATGGAGCCGCCAAAGTTGCGATTCAAACTCAGATCGGCGGCATATAGAAATAGAAGAAAAATGTTCCGCATTGATTTGAATAGTAACTGGGTTGTGCGCGAAGGACGATCATCACATATTTAAAAAAGTCATTGTCGCGCACAAATAGTTGTGCTAATCTTAAGATTGCACGAATGCTTAAAATCAACTGTGTTTATATGGATAATTAAACTTAAAATTATGGCAAAGAAATCACATGATGCTGATGGGAAATGAAACATCAGTTCCAATAAAGACTACTCCTGCACGATTATTAACGCCTTGCCAATGATGAATGGGTTATCTGTCGTCCATCGTTGTTCATGATCTATAAAAAATATCTTAAATACACACATGATACTCTACGGTCAGTATCTGAGTTGTTTTTATCTGGTGGTTTTTAGTCAATTACAATTCCAGTACATGAATAAACACAAGAATAAAACAACATCAATTTCGAAATTTGAAGAAAAAAAATATAGTTGTTAAAGTAACAACCAGATTTGTTTATTTATTTATCAGCATAAGAAAAACCATTATTGCTACAGTATGTATAAAAAATTAAACTGTTCGCTTAAGGCCCTGTCACACTACAGCGCGTTTCCACTGCGTTGCCACGGCGTTGTTTAATTTTCCAGAACGCCGTGAGATCGCAAGAAAAATCTGACTTTAAATGTGAAGGTGGAGACTGCACGGCGTCCTCACTGCGACGATGGCGTTGCTTCGGAGTTTACATGGCGTTCTATCGCGTTCCTACGGAGTTCTTTTTGGCGATTGCCTGCGCTCTTACGGCGCCTTCACTGCGTGCACTGCGCTTTCAGGGCGTTCTTACGGCGTTTCTACTGCGTGCACTGCGCTGTCACGTCGCTCACGCTGCGCTGACGGCGTGTTGATGACGTTCTAACGTATAAAGCGAAGTGTATCACAAATCTTCATCATTTGCTTGTTAGTTCTTGAGCTGTTTAGATTATGCCTGCAAAAAGACTCTCCTCTTTCGTCGTATTACCATCGTATGCATATACAATCATAATCATCTTGGTATGTTTTCTTGACATGCATTTATGTCAGCAATAGCCCGACTTGCAGCTTAACTTCAGTCATGATAATATGTATGTTTATTTGCCAATCTTGTACATTATGTTTGTCATACAAACGTCAATGAACGTAGTAGAAGCGCTTTGGGAGCGCAATGATCGCTGTGACAACGCGGTAGACGCGCACTGGGAGCGCAATGATTGCCGTGACAACGCGGTATAAGCGCATTGGAAGCGCATTGATCGCCGTGACAGCTCCGTACAGTCGTTGAAAGAGCGCAGTGAAACAATTAACACTCCGTATAAGCGCCGTATATATTTATTAAAGGGTTTATTATATTATTTACAGTTAAAAAAACTTAACAAACTACAAAGAAACTGTGTAATAAACATTTAACATTTTGGAAACAGTGCATATTATTAGACATGTATCACACAAAATAAGATGTTCATTTCGTTTAATATCTTTGTCAATTAAGTATTGTCCGTGTCCTCGTACAGTGAAGCAGGTCCTCGTACAGTTGATTGCAACTCTCGAACATCTTGGCCTCGTCTTCAAACATCTTCATCTTGGTCTCGTCTTCAACAAAACTATAATGTATTAAAATTTTAAATATGGGGGCGTTTTGACTTAATATGGGGGCGTTTTGACTAAATATGGGGGCGTTTTGACCAAATTGGGGGTTATGACTTGGGGGTGTTTTGACTTGGGGGCGTTTTGACCTGCTTCCGTTTACTGGCGATGCCACCGCGTTCCTGCGGCGATGCTTGCGATCGTACTGTGCGCACCTCGGCGTTCTTGAACGCCGTGGGAACGCCGTGAGAACGCGACTCTGGTGTGACAGGGGTTTTAAAGTCAGTTACAACTCTGCTGGTATTTAAAGTTAATTTGTATAATTACAATTATCACGTTGTGTTAAAATTATGATAAACGGTGCAAATGTTTTGAAAATAAATTTTTTGTTTGTTTGCAAAAATAATCAAAATGCAAACAAATCATGCTATAAGGCTTTGTTTATTTTTATCTTTTGTACTACTTCCACATACACAAGCACTGTTTGAGTGGCTATTTAGCTCCGAATCGGACAAGAAACCTTCAGAAAATGTTGTTAGAACAACCGGTTGGAAATTCGAGGTTCAAACATCTGACGACAAGTTTTTACAGCTGAACGATGTATTAGAGAACATGCCAGATCTGGATGCATGCAACCATGCCGTAAGTTATTTGGACAAGCCAGTGAAAAGGTTTGCCTATCTCGGTAAATAATAAGGTTAATAATTTACCCAATCTGAATGAATCAAGACATGTCAACTACAGGTGCTTTGGAGAAGTTCCTGTTTTTCTCCCATATTTTGATTGGCTGATCCCTCTATAAATTAATGACAATTTCATCCGCTTAACATACATACCTTATTATAAGGTCGAACAAACTTATCATTTGAGCAAAATACATTAATATTTAAAGCAGTTCAGCAATACATTAAAGATACTAAGCGGTTTAACATTGTTTAAACGCGTAATACTATATTGATATTGTTAGATGTTTTCTACTCGCGGGTGGGCGGTCATGTGATTATTTTATTTGAATTGTCTTACTTAGAAATGGACATACGGAACAACAATAACAGTGTCATGTTACATAAAACTTTAATTTAACTCTATTTAAAATTTTATTTGCCACTATGTGCCGCTTTCCCGTGGATTCGAGCCTCTAACGGATTAAATGGCGCATGCGCGGTTATGTGCGTGGACCGAGAAACTAACACTATTTTTGTGCAAAATTATGCGATTAACAAAACAAAACAATTAACAGTTTACTACTGAACTTATTTCAAAATAAAATTTACCTTTGCAACATGGCCTTGACTTGTCTATGTCCTCTAGGCGCTTTCTCACGGATTCGCGCTCTATGATTGGCCGCCTTAAAATTGGAGCAAATAACAGCAACTCTTGTAAACTACACTTCCCATCGAAAGTTTCATATCCAATGCAAATACAGATATAAAATACAGACGCCGGACTGTTCGTTCGATAATTAAAATACACATTTAGATAGTATATGTTTAAAAATTTTACATTTTAAACTTTTGAATGAAATTAAGTGAATTAATTTGCATCTATAATATTTTATCAACTGGTTAGCGACTGACATGTCACCCACCGATTTTGATATTTAACTAATTAAATTTTTAAAACTTTAACAACTTTTTTTATCAACTTTTAAAAAATAACTTCATTTTAAACAAATAACATGAACAAATTTTCTGTTCTGAGTTTGTGGATTACGCCTCACAACACGGGCAAAAGAAGGTGCTGTGCCGTCTAACAACTCTCACAGCTGTGCAGAAGAACAAGTGAACACAGTGGCTGCAGTTGTCACAGTATGCCCATGTGACAAGTTTAATGCCAGGGTGATCATTGAGGTTTGGAGGGGACCATTTTTTGCAAACGCAACATAGATCTTCTTCAGCAGTAACCTCTTCATATTCAGAGTCTGTGTCTGAAATCACAGCAGGTTCTCTGGACGTTTTGGTTCCACTTGTTGATGGTTTAGGGCTGTTAAATTTCAATGATTTTTTAGTTGGTTTATTCTTTGTTTCTAAAGGTTGGATGTTCTCTTTGTTTGGTGATGTTTCAATATCCATATCATTATTTTTTCTGTTTTCATAATCTTTCATCTCTTGTACAAACTCATCTTCTGTAACTGCCTTGCCGCCAGGTTTGGGCTTCTTCGTGTTCTTCTTTCTGTCTTTGCATGCACATGTGCAGCTTGAATTTTCTTTCTTCGGTTCAAGTTTCATTCTTATGAACTCTTCTACAGCCTCTTTCCCGGACTTAATGACTTTTATCTTGTCTACGGGGTTTTCTTCCCTGAACCCTTCTGCAGGAAATAATTTTTCCATTGAAACGGCATCTTGAGACAGAGGATAGATTCCAGTCTTCCTGAAACCAGCTTGAATATTGGTTGGTGTCATGGCCTTCAGATATGCTTTGCAAGCAAGCTTGCATATGTCAAATCGGGTGAAATTCTGCCCGATATTAGCTTTCATAAAAGCTGAACATTCAGAGTAATAGAATGATTTAAATGGTCCAAATATGGATACGTCAAGAGGTTGGAGGATGTGGGAAGTGTGTGCGGGAAGAACAAAGAAGATGATATTCTGTGATTTGGCCCATTCTATCAAAGTCGGTGATACGTGTTAGGAGTGGCCATCAAAAATTAGCAAAATTGGTTGTGATGTGTCAGTGCCAGCATGAGCAAAAGGGAGAAAGTGTTCTTTGAGATATGTTTCGAATATTTCCCGGTTGGACCAGCCCGATTCGGACATTTCACCTCTAGCTCCAGTTGATGCTCCATCCATGAGGTCACTGTTCAATCGTTTGCCCTTAAACACGAAAAAAGGCGGCACCGAGTTTCCGACAGCATTTACACAACCAATCAATGTTGTTGTGGTCGACCTTGGCGACGTGATTGCCTGGGGTTTTGTATGTACTGGACCAATTACATTTGGAGGTCGGTGGTCTGGTTGCAACCCAGTCTCATCCAAATTATAAATGTGCTGGGGCTTATCAGTCATGTCATACTTTGTCAGTATTTTCTTCAAATTATCATAGTACGCTGAAACTATCTCTGGTGTTGATGATCTAGCCCTATTACTGTCCAAACTCCTTGGAGAAAATGATGCAATACGTGCTTCCCATCTTCCCAGAAACCCGTACAACCAATTGTTGCTCATCGGTTTATTTTTACTTTTTTTACCCATGTCAAATGCTAATTCATCAGCAATTTGTTGCAGTTTGGTATTTGTATAGCCATAACCTAACAACGACATGGTCTCCAAATGCTCTACTAAAACCTCTTCCTCTTCTCTGCTTAGAGTGGTATCACCCCCAATACAAAAATCAAAAGGATCTATGCGTCCCTTTACTCTATCCCTTAAAGTATTCTCAGGAACACCAAACTGCCTACATGTAGCTGCTGTCTTTACAGGGATCTTTCGCTCTTTTACTGCCTCATACGCTTTTAACAGCGTTTCTGCAGAGTACTTTCGGTACCGTCTGTCAACCTTAGTTGGATTCACCTAAAAGGAAATTATGCTTTGAAAAATGTGAGGGCCAATAATTAGCGTTCAATTAAGCACTTCGGTTTTTACAACAAAGAATGACGTTTGTTAATTGAATTTTAAAAGATAGACTCTGGCATGATTGCGTTACTTTTTATGAGCAATATAAGTTAAAAGCATCTTGCTGAGGCAGATCGAAGGAAAGACAACTTTACAGAAACTTCCGGAATGATGACAGCGAAGAAATTATTTTATTTTTTAAAGAATTTATAGGTGTTTTATGGTAAAATATTGACTTTTTAGCAGAGTTGCAAGACATTTTATTGGGGAATAGCATACATACCTGCTTTTTACGCATGGTTTACTCTTGGATGATGTAAAATCACCTGATCAACAAATTGCACTGTTTTCGGATAGTGAAAGTCGTCGCACGAGCGCGAATTCCATTAAAAATATTACGTCACGAATCGGTGGGAAGGCTCGAATCCATGAGAAAAGGGCATACTATGTTAATTTCTTTATTGGTGAAAGCTGTCATTAATGTGGATATCACTTGTTGCCCGAACCTATTTGCAATTTATGGCGAATAAAATATGTTTAAACCATAAATTAATGAATTCCTATATTTAAGGGTTTACACTGAAACAAAAATATTGATTTGGTGTTGAAAGATTGAAGCCTTTATCAATCAAAACACTCTAAATTCACAGTCAAAATTTTAGATTCACACTGCAGTCTCTTTATAATGCAGTTTGCAGGTCCATCATCACTACTGTATTAATAATACTATCGCATTTTATTTTCCACACAAAGTACATTACCCAGTTTTCCAGCACAAATTACATGTCCTGATTTTCCTGTTAAAAATATTAAATAAATTGATACACAACTAACTAGGGTTGGCACCAATCGACCACCCCTGGTTAAAACCGTCCTGGTCAATACTCCCAAAGTGGTCAATAGTGGTCAATACTGGTCACTTGAACTTTTTTTCAAAATTTTCATAACAGAAAGTAAGAAAACAAACAATTTAACTTTTATTTAATAGACTACTTAAGTTACTTTAGAACTGACTTCACTTGAACATGCTTTGCACTTAGAAATTGTCTTATTTCCCTCAGTAACTGAGATCATAAAATCCCCAAACAGGGTCTTTTGGCTTCATTCTGGTGGGTTTTTAGACAAAGTAAGATTCTTTTAATGTAAGTGTTTTATCAATTTTCAGCAAAGAATGATTAGGTAACTTGATTTTTTTTTATTTAAAGCAAAGGCAATGTGCACCACCAGTAGGTGTTACACTCTTGCTAACTAACACTTGTGTATGAGTCATTAGTATGACAGTGGATGGTCTGGGGATGGAGGGGTGTTGTGTCACACTTCTATTGTTTATTGAACTTGGGAACATGTCAATTAAGATGCCTATGTGTTTATTTAAGGATTATCCAATAACCATAAAGTAGGTGTTAATACACCTGCCAGTTAACACTTGTGTTTGACAATTGATGGTCAGGAGACTGTGGGGTGATTGCACTTCCTTTGACCTCACAGATCTTTGCAAGTAAACATTTCATATATTGTATAGTATTGAACTAACGAGATTATGCATAATTCAATGATACATGATGAATCACTACACTGGAATTGGCAAATGATATTTCTTTAAGTACAGCAACACACAATAATAAAACAGCAAGTGACTGACTGATGATGCTGACTTCAAGTGCGGATTGGTGTTAAATTATTGTAAGGGATTAAATTCATGCTGTATTTAAACATGCTTACACAGAAAGCGTGCAATTAATTATTATTTTTAATACAACTATTTTCTAATATTTTTTTGTTTTTTACTACCCAGTAACCCACAAAGAATCTGTTAACAAACTTTATGAGAAAAGCATGCAGGCTCCACGAAAAAAGTGTGCAATTCATGCAAGTTTTGTTTTTTACCTCTATGATGAAGATATTCACAAATTCCATGAAAAAAAGCAACATGCAGCTTCCACGAAAAACGATTGCATTTCTTGCCTCTTTTGTCTATCATAAAAATATCAGATGATCAGTTTTTTTCTGTTGGGTCTTGGATGTGAATAACATTCACATAGTTTGTGTAAATGAACATCACCTTTTTTACTCGTTCATTGATTGTGTAAGACTATTACATCCCATTAACTTTGTTTACAGGTCTTTTACAGTTTAAATTATAAGGTTTGATATTTGAAAACACTTAATATCTCCATTCTAATATGTAATAACAGGTTTAAACTTTAACCCTTTCCTCCAAATATGTATGCCTTTTATTGTATGGGCAAACTGTGTAGATCCAGATCAGCTGCCACATCCATCTGTGCCATCTGATCGGGATCTGCAATGTTCCCTTTTTGGTCACAAATAACATAGTAAATCAAAAAGCTAACAGTGCAGTGGATGAGCCAGCTGATCTGGATCTGCACTATTTGCTCATGCCATAAAGGTCATTGTCTGAATATAAGCCACAATTTTTTCCAGAATTTGGTTAAAAGTTGGGTGTGTGGCTAATACACAGGTTTTCCTGCTAATACATTGCATTTTAAAAGCCATATTCATCTGTTCCATCAGGTTTAGGGGGGTGCGGCTTATACATGACTCATCGTCATGAGTGCAGCTTATATTCAAACAATGACGGTATATATGGAGGAAAGGCTTAATGGTTTTATATAACAGGTTATTTACAAGCTACGGAAGCGATGTGGGGAGCTGTCAGAGGAGGAATTGGGCAAGTTAGCAGTACAGCTGTTTAACTGTCAGTCTGCTGTAGAAGAAAGGAGAGTGTACCAGTGTACTGACAACATGGTGAGTATTTACAGAACATTACAGTAACTGCAGGGCTTTTTCAGCAAGTTAAACGGGGCTGATATTGGGCCCCACTCCCAATGCCAAATAGGGACCATTTTTCCCAATTTCAAGAAAAAAATCTCAATTTCAAGAAAAAAATCCCATTTCAACAGAAAAACCTTTTGCTTATAAAATAGTTACAAATAAACAAGAAACCATTATAATCAAGACACTTAACATATTCTGAAAAATGTTTGTTTACTTGTGATCAGTGATCTGTGAAAACTACATTCCATAAATTTATGTATGTAACCGGTGTAAAAAATGGTGTATACTGCATTAAAAAATCCCAGTTTGGAAAGGGGCCTTTTTTTTCCCAAAAAAACTTGAAAAAGCCTGATTGATCTGTTATGACAACTTAGTGTACTACATGTAATAACATGTTGAGTATTGGCTGGTAACCTTTTACTCCATATAAAGGCATGTTCATTCAGTGTAGATCCAGATCAGCCAGTACATCTCTTCCATCTGATCTTGATCTGCACTGGTCGCATCTTGGGAAGAAATAACCTACTGAATCGAAAAGCATATAATGAAGATCCTGATCAGATGGTAGGGATGTGCAAGCTGATCTGGATCTACATTCATCATCAAAGGAATATAGCTGAATCTATGGATAAAGGGTAAACAACTTTTGTACTGATAACATGGTAAGTTTGAAACTTACTGATATTTATTTGTGAGTATTGACTCTTCATAGACACTGTATAGGTCACACGGTGGGATGAAGGACTAGTACTCCCCAGACAGAATGGTTATTATTGATGAAATACAACTACCATACTAACAACATACCGCGTTAAAAAAAGGAGTCTTCTTACAAAAAATATTCAACATTTAAGAGTTTTTATTTTGACAACTGCATGTTAGCTTTTCATTATTTCATTTATTAACAGCATCTTTATTGTTTTGCAAATTGAAGGCTTTTCTCTGTTCTATGCCATAAGAGAAATATCTATGGAGAAAATGGTTTACATTTTACACTTCAGCCTCTAAAGGACTGTACCAAAGACATGGACGCCACAACCTGGAATGGGTACCAGATAATAAACAACAGAGCTCGAGCACTATGCTACGCCACACAGCAGCAGCAGTTCCGTCGGCTTGCCGAGGTCACTGTGAACCAACTGATGCAGCAGGCCCATGGGCAGTTAGAATATCTAGATCAGCTGCAGGTAATCTCGGCATTACACTGCAGTATAATAATGATTCATCCAGGCTAAAGTTTATGCAGACACTGCAGTAAAAGTTTGCAGCAAGCACGTAGGCAATATTTGTTTTTTTCTAGTGTGAGATAGATAGATATTTTGACTGGAATGTATATTTTCACACATAACAAAGCCACAAGTAAGATACATTATTCTGAAGTTCATTATACAAGTTAATTATATTTATATCTTTAACAGTTTAAAACACATTTATTTTATTTAATGCTTTTAATGCACAACTTCTGTAAATTTGACAACAACTTGGATTAAAATAGCACCAAAAGCAATCATTTATGATTATTCATCAAACTTAAATCAGTTTTCTAAACATTCTTATTTAAAATAGACATCCCAGCCGATCTGGATCTACATGTTTTACCCATGTGACTTAAGTCATACCACATGGAATAAAGGGTTAAAATATAATTGTTCCTGAATGACTTTTGAATATTCATTTCTAGCAAGGGCAAGAGCAGTTACACCAGATGACGTCAGAAACTGTCCGACAACTTTATGAGAGTCAGAAAGATTTAATCGGCAACCAGCAAAATCTGCGCACTGCCCAGGACAGTGTTCTGGGCCAGATCCACTCCAACATGCAGGAGTTACGACACGAGAAAGCAATGATAGCTACTGGGAATAAGAAACTGGCAGATTTGACAGAAAACATAAGGTCTAAGCTAGGTACATGTACAGTACTTTTTCTTTAACGGAGTTGTTTAACTACATGTATTCAGTGCATAGAGAAAGTCTTGCATCTTTTCTTGCATATCATAAGGTATTGAAAATTTCTGTTTTTACTACAGTGATATATTTTTATTTTGTATTGGTGTTAAATATATACTTTCACAGCTTAATAATTGCTTTATTTGTATTATTAAATGCATAATGATGTTGTTCCAAAGAAACTATTTAACAGTAGACATTTTCTTGGCTTGAAAAGAAAGAAATAAAATTTTGAGTTTTGAGCATGGAGTTCAAACTCAAGTTTTATAACCTTGAGGCCTAATGCAGATTAGATAGCACAGCTGTGGTAGGATTAAAGAAGTTTCTATGAAGTATAGGGTTTACATCTTTGTCCAGCTGGCTTGCCATGATGGCTGTTTGGTGTATTGCCATGATGGCTGTTTGGTGTATGTGCATGTGTTAAAATGAGCATTAGATAGTTTTGTCCGATCCATAACTTTAACATGCATTGCACAATCTTCTTTATATATAGCATGAATGTTAAACTTTATATTTTGCAACCTCAGGTTCTCATCTCAAAGGCTAGGGTAACAGTTAAAGGGTCAAAGGGGCTCAAGATGCTGCAAACAGGCATCTATTTTGATATTATATACTACATATTATATAGGTGGTTTAAGTATATACCGTAATTGATTATATTAACATTATTTTTCATGTTCTTACTCATACAGGACATATTTCAATGAAAGGAAGTATGTATTTTAGCAATTAAAAATTATTCTAAAACATATTTTTTATTGTTCTTGTTTGCACATGGATTTATTGTTTAAAAACAGTTGAAAGCCAATACCTCACATATTTTCTATTAGTAACTAACTACATGATTGTTCGATCAAGATTTTGTTGGGATGTAACCTCTAAAAGAGCAGTTATATTTTGCACATTTTGTTAATAACTTTTGCAAACATTGTTCATCGCACAGTTGTTTAAAATATCCCTATGATTGGGTATGAGAGAAATGTGGGACACCTTATGTATCTTTCATGTGTCCTATGTTCGGATGGTGAAATCCAGATCAATTTTGGGCACCAGAAGGCCATTTTACCATCTGGGCTAAAGGTTATAAAACTGAGATTGGAAACCAGTTTCCAATCAGATGCTTGAGATTGGAGACTGGTTTCCATGCTCAGTTTTATAACCTTAGACACTGGACTTGTGATAAATACTTTTAACAAGGTTATCAAACTTTTTGACAAGGTTATTAAAACCAGACCAATATTGATGCAGATTGTTTGTTTCAAGGAAACAGATTTGGCAAAAACAGTGAAAAAAAAGTTTTTGCTGGCAGCAGAAAAAGTATTATGTAATACTAGTTTGATGCACATCAATTTAAATGTGTAACTGTGAACTTTACTTAATAACAGTAAATTTAAGGCACTAGATTTTAAAAGTGACTTTGGAGACCAGTCTCAAAACTTATGTTTTTGATTGACCAATCAATATGGAGACTGGTATCATTTTCAGCCATTCAGATGCCTGAGATTTATGACTGGTCTCCAATCTCACTTTTATGGTTTTGGACCCAGGCTTCTGGATTAAGGTCTGTATAAACCCTATACACTATGGATAAGACTATCATCTCATGTGTAGATCCAGATTAACCAGCACATCTGTGTCTTCTGATCAAGATCTACACTGTTCTGTTTTGTACTAATGCTGTAGGTTATTTCTGAAGAAACCAGAGTAGATCCTAACCAGACAGCATGGATGTGCCATCTGATCAGGATTAACATTGGTCATTTTTAAATTTATTACATTATTTCTGACCAAGAACAAACAGTATAGATGCAAATGAGACAGCATGGATATGCCAGCTGATCTGGATCTACACTGTTTGCTCATGCGATAAAATCCATATGGAGATTTACTCCATTAACCAGTTAGGTTAATACAGCATTAATGGTATAACCCTGTTGGACCATTCTGCCACTGTATATTTTTCCACTATTTTCAGATGAAGCCACCACCCAGTTACAGCGACAGGAGAACAGTCAGCTTGAGAGCCATGCAAAGATACTGGATGATCTGATGAAAATCCAAGAGAAATCCCACGATGCCTTAAAAAAACTTGGTAAAACTAGAGATCAGGGTTGAAGGTTATAAAACTGAGATTGGAAACCAGTCTCAAATATCAAGCATCTGATTGGCTGAAATGGCGACTGGTCCAGTCCAGTCGCCATTTCAGCCAATCAGATGCTTGAGATTTGAGACTGGTTTCATTGCGCAGCTTTATATCCTTGGGCACAGTTTACATGATATCAGTGATATTATTGTTTCATTGAATGTCATAATGTTGTTTGCTAATTCAGTATCAATGCTTGTTTCAAAAACATCAATACAAAAGAAATGAATGGACCCAATATTCTGCTATGAAATGGTTTTAGCAGAAACAGATTCTAGAGAGAAGAGAGAGAGAGAGAGGTATACCATGCATATTTAGGAAAATCCAATATTGCTTTAACAAATATGATATATTTTATATCTACCGTCAAATTTTTGGGCAATATTCCTTAGTATTACGTTAATTCATCTTGGTAACTTGGCTTTTTCATCTGCATAGTAATAAGCTTTTGCATAAACCACTTGGTTTGTATTTCTAATGTTATTGCTATAATACTTTGAAATGTTGTAATAACAAAAATCACATATGCCTGGCAAAATAAAATAAAATCATTTCAGTATGTTTGTCCATAACATATAAAAATAATGGCAAACTAAGATGGGAGAAAAATCCATTCAGTCATATTTGAAAGGATAATTGAGTTGTTTCCCTTGGTAATACAAAATACCAAAGGGAAACAACACTGACACTTTTTTTAAATTTGAATTGCCTCCCTTGAAATCAACAAAGGTTCCTGGGATTATTGATTGTAAAAAAAATTTTGCACTTATTGTGAATAAGCTACCCCTTTTTTTCTCTATCTACTAACTGACTTAGATGTTTTAAATAGATCATTATCATCCTGTTTTGAGTTGATATGTGATTTCATTATACTATTTGTTACATGTATCTGGTTGTTTCAAAAATTCTGTTAAGTCAATAATTATTATCAACATCATAGTGTCAAGAAGATATCTCTAGAAAGGTGTTGTTGTTGTTGTTGTTAACACTTTACTCCATAGATACGACTTTATTGAGCGGGCAAACAGTGTGATCAGGATCTACAATGTTAACTTTTAGATTCCTTAATTTTTTTTTTTATCAAGATGTGACCAGTGCAGATCCAGATCAGACACTATGGATGTGCAAGCTGACCTTGATCTACACTAATCACACATGAATAAAACACGTTTATATGAAGTAAAGGGTTAATCTGATGTAGATTACATAGCTGAAAATTTATGAAAGTGTAAACCAACGGGACTAGACTTGGTAATAAGTAAATGTTCAATCTGAGATAAAATTTTATCAGAGGTACCGGGTATGCATTTTTTACAGAATTATTCGCTGTATTTTTCTTTAGCTGAACAGTTTACCACTTCTCTTAACACATTAAACATTTATTACTTATGGTCTTTTAAACAGACACTCTTAAATGTTTCAGATAAAAGTTCTGAGCACTTGATCAACAACCACCATGAGATGTTGCTACATTACGAGAAAATGTACGATAATATGATGAGAATCAACAGTACAGTTGGGAATCTTCTTACCACGGTCAACATGATGCAGCGCCATCTGGACGAGAGAATCAACTGGTTTTCTACGTTGTTACATATGGCAGGTCAGAATGCCTTTAAGCTTACCTTTCATCCAATAGATATGACTTTTGTCATGGGCGTACAAGGTAGATCCAAATCAAAAACAACATCTCCTTTTTTAGATTAATTAGGTTATTTCTGATGAAGAAGCTAACAGTGTAGATTCAGAACAGGTGGCATTGATGTGCCAGCTGACCTTGATGTAGACTGGTCACCCATGTAAAAAATGGGTATATATGGAGTAAAATAAAATAATGCAAACTAAGCAAAACTAATCCACAAATACTTTTTTCTCATTTCTCAAGAGCCGTATATTGGAAGTGATTTTTTACCTATTCTTCAAAATACATATAACAAAACAAAAACAGCGTACAGTTGAATTTTATGGAATAAGATTTTGCATTGGTCTTTAAACACTGCTATTATATTTAACACTACCAGAGAACATTTCTTAACAATGTACATGTAATAGCTTTGTTTAAAATCATTTAAATGGTTGATAAGTATTTTAATGCCATTTTTGAAGTGATAAAACTTTGCCAATTTTGCCAATTTAATAAAAAAAAAATGAAATTAATAAAATTGCATCTCAAATTTTTCCCCGATTTTTTTTTGGGGGGGGAGGGGTGCACAAGTTATTCTATTTCAGATGTTAGAAATTTAAAAATAATCAAATAACATCTCAGGTTGTATTTTTTATTTAACAAAATAACTTAACAAATTTTCCCCCCAATTTTTTTTAGGAGAAAATAGTTTATTCCATTTCACACTTTAAGAATTAAAAAAAAATTAATCATATAATAATAATATTATAACATCTCATGTTTGCAATGCAAAATTATATGTTTTCTTTTCCAGATGACAAACTTTCCATTCTCACCTGTGGTGCGCTGCACCTGACATACTTCCTGTTTGCAGCACTTGCGGCAAGTTTTCTTCAGACCCCTCCAGCAACACGTGTCATTTTGTTCATTCTTGTGTCCCTGAACGCCTCCATGGAGATACAGTGTGGATATAGTCTGGACTTTGCATCCATCTCATTGTTTCTGTTTGTTGTTTGTTCTGGTAGGTACACTTATAATATTGCGCAGTGTTTCTGACAACTAATGATTGAATAAATGATTAATTGCATTCATCAGGATGTGGAAAACATTTGGGTTGTTTGAAGTGTGTCCAGCTCGAAAGAGCTTCAAGCTTACTTAAAATGATTCAAATGTTTTCATACACAGATGAATACAATCAAATATCAGTTCAATGTTCTAATTTTCATGGATTTCATGTGCAGATCCATCCATAAAATGAATTGAAATATTTAGTTTAGAATAGTTTAGAAATTGAAGTAAAACATAGTTTAGAAAATTAAAATCCATGAATTTAGGTACACAACGTGTACCCAAGAAAATAGTGTTTAAAGAAAAACAATAAAATTTTGTGCCCACTAATATAAGTACTGCATCCACTGTAATTTTTACACCAGCTGTTATGATGCATCAAGGTGACCTTGACATTGAAATGTCAATTGCTTCCGAATTTGTTCCCTTTCATCTGCTGGACCCAAGTTCATAAACTTAAACTGGAAACCAGTATCCAATCTCGGAGCATCTCATTGGTTGAAATTTAAGTCAGTCTTCAAACTGAACAATCACAAGCCAGAGTTTTGAGTGTGGTTCTCCAATCTTATATTCATGATTTTGGGCCAAGCTCAAGAAACTACAAATGAAAACAGGATCCAGTCAACTGATATTTATGTCTTAATAGAAATATTTTCAGGAAATACTAAATGAATTTATTTGTTGTTGTTGTAGTTAATTGGCTCTATATTTGGTGGACCAAAAGACACAAAGTGACCTTGAACCCACCACCTCCATTGCTGCTGACTGGTCCCCGACCAGGTGCTGCTGGAGACTATAATGCTGAAGATGAAGACAGGAACCAGCATCCAGACACAACAACCAATAATGGTTCTCTGAATGATACTGGTCCCGGCATTCCACTGAGTCCCGTAGAGCTGCAACAACTCACAAACAATCTGGGGAGATTGTATAACTCATGTAAGCCTTTAAACCTGCTACTATGGTATCTTTTAATTTTGCAAGAACAAATTTTTGACACCAAAACCACACATGATATATTCCAGCGGGCATAAATGTGCTCAATTAAATTTTTTTATTAAGCCATATTATTCATAATTATTGCATGGTATTATTTCGCTGGGGTTTAAATTTGTCCATATACTCTTGCGCGAAATTTAAAGCCACATGCAATATGATGGTAACACAGTATTTTATCATAAGTAATATTGATTTGCAGCATAAGCATTGAATATATGAAAGAAGCGACACTTGTTTCATTTGGTGAGTAACTGTATTCATTTTTCCAAATTGAGTAAAAAAGCAATGCCATGATTCTGCATGATTTTTAAGAAATAACATAAACTTCCCCGGAAAACTTGTTTTTGCATGGCACGGCTTATTTAACTTTGTAATCACAATGTATTTCAGTGAATGAGAGTAAGCAAGGAAAGCCAGTCTCTCCTCAACACAGACATTCCACTCCACGGGGTAACAGCATGCTGTTTACCGACCCGGGTCCTTCAACCAGTGCCTTTACACCATACCGCAGGCCGGAGCAAGTCAGTGCTGATTCTTCAACAATGGTGAGCATTCAACAAATATTATATAATACATAACTTACTGATAGTAAGGTACAGTACTGTGAACGTTTAATGTTACAAAATTTGCATCTATCGTGCGTCCGTCTTTCGTGTATCGTGCGTCCGTTTAACGTGTATCGTGCGTCCGTCTAACATGCATCGTGCGTCCGTATATCGTGCATCATGCATCATGTGTCTTTAATTTTATCGTACAACATGAATAAGTTACTTACATATTCAAATTAAATCATTGAATTTCAACCATTCATCTTATATTTTCATAGCATTTTCAAATTTTTAGATATCTCGTACACAAATTATATAAATTGGCAGTATCGTGTATCGTGCAAATACCGTGTATAGTGCGTCCGTCTATCACGTATCGTGCGTCTGTCTATCGTTTATCGTGCGTCCGTTTTTCGTGTATCGTGCGTTTCGTTTGTAACCTTAAACGTTCACAGTACTGTTGTTATGCTCTGGCCCATTATCATTGGCCAATTATCTTGCCCTGATCCTGCTCTGCCATGTATAATCATCTAAACCTCAAAATACACATTCTCATTTTAACCACACAGTGGACCACATCACTTTAAATGGTGACTTCGGTAAACTGACATCAATCCTTGAAATGATGTCAAAAAGTTAACCAGAGGACATTGCTTTTCTGCATTATGCTTTTTGTGGTAAAATTAAGTAGTCAAATGGCATAATTAAATCACCTGTTAGCATATATTTGGTAATGTAAGCTATTTAAAAATTAAAAATAAACAACTGAAATGTCAGAACTACATTAAACTATGCATCATTTTAAACTATTACATGGTAAATATTACAAATCATGGCTAAATGTAGACCTAGAATCTCACTCTCTGGTTCTGAACAATGGCACATCTTTGCTGTCTGATCTGGATTACACTGTTGATTTTAGATTCACTTGCTTATAATCTGTCAAAAAGCAGATGGTATTGATCTTGATCAAATGCCACAAATGTACCAGCTGATCTGGATCTACACTAGTTGCACAAAGGATAAAGATACTTTGAAGAATGGCAATAAAAATAAGCATTTCTAAAGTGGTTTACTGGAGCTTTTTTCACTACCAGGGGAAGAGGCCCATGTCCTGTAACTTGTCGAGAAAGAGCATGACTTCACCCCTGAGAGGAATGGAAAAAAAACTGATGTAAAATAACATTTTGGGGAAAACTGCAGAAATGATCGGAGTGACTGGGGCCTGTAAATGGCTTCTACTAAAAAAGAAAATAAGTCATGTTTACATATGATTTTCAACTCCATGTGCCCATTTCCTACAGCTGTAAAAACGTGTTTCTGTTGTTTTTGTAGAGGGATAATGTAGCTAAGGTGAAAAGGTATCTGGAAGATTTAGAGGAGAACTCTTCTATAGGAGGAGAATCCAGCAGTAACAACAACAGTAACAATTCTACATCCAGGTTCCCACATTCCACACCACGGAGGCCCTCATCAAGGTAAAACATTTTATCTGTCATCCACATTCCACACCGCAGAGACCCTCATCAAGGTAAAACATTTGTTTACAGTAACAATTCTACATCAAGCTTTATGCATTCCACCCCGCAGAGACCCTCATCAAGGTAAAACATTTGTTTATGACACCCATGTTGGGAAATGATCAATAAATGTTTCATCAGTCAGTTCCTGGGTCCGATGCACAATTTCCAGATAGGGGGTTCATTTTGGGGCAGTCTTAAGATAGTAACATGATAATTTCCAGCTTTTCAAAATTTTCTTGCAAAAAGCATACAAGTGGGTTCAAGATCTACCCAGATCAGTTCCACACCTAGGAGACCCTCGTCAAGGTAAATCATGATGTATAACACAAAATGATCCCTAAAACTTTACCAGTCACTTCCAGGGTTAGATGCATGATTTCCAGAGAGGTGGTGTTTGGGGCAGTCTTAAGATAGTTATATGGTAATTTCCAACTTTTCTTGCCAAGAGTTCCATCAAACTTAATCTTATTGCCATAAAAGGGTGTTCAGGAAACAACACTGGATCCCCTCTGGATCTGCCTCTGGTCAGTTCTACATTCCACATTTGTCCTTAACACCCAGGTCACAAATTGATATGCATGGAGATGATTTATAAATGTGCAACGTTATATGGATACAGTCAAACCTGTGATAAAGACCACCTGTAAACAAAGACAACCTGTGGATAAAAAGTCACTTTAAAAAATGTTATCTGTAAAACAGCATTGTAATATGCTGATTTTTTGTAAATATTTCAGTATTTCCAACAGTCTTGAGATATATATTTATGTTTGTAAATTGTATTGTGATATCTTTGAAAGGTTATATTTGCGTATTTGTAAATTGTATTTTTTATGTTGACCACATTATTTATTAATATGTACCTATTATGTAGGACACGAACCATAAATTATTTGTAAATATAAGTAGAAAGTTGTATAAATAAGGAGAATCACTTTAAATATGTTGTAATTTGTGATTGTTTAGCTGGAAAGCATTATCATTTGGCTGGATAGCTGATCACAAAAGAATTCAGCAAAATTAATGAATGACTGAGAGATAAAGACAAACCAAGTCAGCGTAAGACTGAAACATTCTAAAGATAAATTTATATTTTACCAGTGTCATTGTTATTATAAACATCATAGATTCCTTATTATTTCAGGGCATCTAATTCATCCAACCGCTCACTGTGTCAGGGACATACCAAGACTGGCCTGCCATGCCGACTTACATGCGCTACTGGGTCAGAGTTTTGCTACAGACATGTAGGTCAAGGGTCATCATGATGAGTCAAGGTCGTCAGATGAATTGTCAAGGTCAAGGTCAATGCAACAAGAAGACACTATAGATCACAATCATGATAAACATGATCTTTATATTTGCAGACATGTAGGTCAAGGATCATCATGATGAGGTCAAGGTCATCAGATGAATTTTCAAGGTCAAGGTCAATGCAACGAGAGGAAACTTTTGATCACAATTATGTTAAACATGATTCTCATAATCACTTTTTAACCATTTACTCCATAGAATATGGCTGGTATCCCATGGGCCAACAATTTAGATCCAGATCATCCTGCACATTTGTGAAATCTAGTCTGGATCTACACTGTTTGCTTTTAGATTAATTAAATTATTTCAGAGGAATAATTGAACAGTGCAGATCCAGGTCAGTCTGCACTGGTATCCCAGTGATAAAAAATGTCTATTCATGGAGTAAAAGGTTTAGGGCTGACGGTTATAAAACTGAGATTAAAAACCAGTCTTAAATCTCAAGCTTCTGGTGTGCCATTTCAGCCCAATCAGATGCTTGAGATTTGAGACTGGTTTCCATGCTCAGCTTTATAACCTTGGGCAAAGGAGTTAAGCTCAAAATCACACTAAGCTTTGAAAAAGGCTTTTGCATATTTCCAGTTTTATTCTGTAGATGTTGTTCATTTTTTACTTGTCAGATAATCCTACATTTTTGGTTCCAATTTTTATTTGGGGCGCGTCACAGGAAAAGGTACATTCAGACAGTTGATGTCAATTCTTGAAATGATGTCTTACAGTTGAGCAGACGACATGGCTTATTATGTATTTCTCGGTAAAAATAACATTATATTGTCAAAAAAGTCTGTGACAAAATATCCAATTATTTTCTACAAATTTCGATTTAAGTTAGATTTTGGCTTGCAACCAAAACATCAAACACAATGCGTGGCAACTGATATTTTCGTTGATTAGTGCAAGAAAGTATAATTAACAGAATGATGTTCATTGTTAATCACACCCATAGGTTGCTTTACTTTAAGCCACAACTTTTGATATTGTTTCAACATTCACAAGGGGAATGAACGAACAGTGACCAACTTTTGATTGACAGCAAAAACCTAATTTGGAAGTAAAATAAATGTCTTTTGATTGGATTAGCAGTTCTAACAGTCATTGCATGAAAAAACATGGTCAGCGTCTTGAAAAAGGCTGCAGTGCAACAGGTTTAAGACGGTTGCTGGCTTAGTCAAAATCTTATTGAAATTGAAATTTGTAGTAGGTTAAAAAAATAGATAATAATACATTCTTTCCAAATACAATAACAACTAAAATGTCAAAAATATCACAGAAGACACCTTTTTTGCACCCCATTTGAATTATGACATGACAATTAGTCTTCCAGATAAGTGTTAGTTTATGTTGTTAGTTTAATTAACAAACCCAGGGAAATGCCGGCATTTAATACTGTGGTATCATTTTATTTTGTGGGGACAAATTTTTGATGCACAAGCCTCTAATAATATATTCACATTGGCGTACATTCATGCAAATGGATTTTTCTGTTAACACTTTATTCCATATATACGCCTTTTAATGCTTGTGTGACCAGTCTAGATCCAGATTAGTGTGGGTAAACAGTGTAGATCTAAATCTGCTGGCACAATCGTGCCATTTGATCAGAATCTGCACTGTTCACTTTCTGATCAGAAAAAAATAAAGAACAGTGCAGATCCTGATCAGACAGCATGGATGTGCCACCTGATCTGAATCAACACGGTTTACCCATGCCTTATAGGTGTGTATATGAGGGAAAGGGTTTAACATTAATTCCTGGTGTAATTTTTCTGTGTGTTAAATTTTCCTTTTTCTCTCTGTGCAAAATATGCAAAATTTTACCTGCGCAAAATATAATGATACCTAAGTATCTAGTCTATGCAAAATGACATTGTTTTCTCAGAGGTAGATGTTCATACAATCTTTTGTAAATGTGCTATAACCCTTTTCTCTATATATTCAAATTTTTACTATGCCTGTTTGATCCAGATCAGTCGGATCTGCACTGGTCACTTTATGATCAGGAAAAACCTAAATAATCAAAAGATGAACTGTTTTGATTATGAATGGATGGCACAGATATGCCAGCTGATCTGTATCTAGACTGTTCGCCCAAGCCATAAATGTGTATCTATGGAGGAAAGGGAAAAGTATCCCGGTCATACTTCAATCAAAATAATCCAGCTCGTAATTTTTTTTTCTTAATTTTTTTCTGTGTTCAAGTTTTGCTTTATTTCAAATTTGTTGTTTTTATATGTTAGTTTTGATTTAAATTCTTTTCATAATATGATGCCATTTAAATTATATTAAAAGTTTGTATTTTTCACCCTTTTTGTAACATTTTGGTGTTGCCCTTTCAAAGAAAAGGATTCGTCTGTCTGTCTGTCTGTCTGTCTGTCTGTCTGTCTGTCTGTCTGTCTGTCTGTCTGTCTTGTAAGAAAACTTGTTGGCTATAACTTTGCCATTTCTTAAGATTTCCTTGTTAAATATTCAAATTATATTGCTTTCTATAAATATTATTTAACAATATTTACTGGTGGTTAAAACCAGTCATCTTGTTTTCTGTTTTGTTTTGTTGTTTGGAGCTGTTTTTTAAGTGCACTTGTACTTACATAAGTCACACAGTAAGCTAGAATAAGCTAAATCAAATAACCCTTTACTCCATATATATGCATTTTATCCCATGTGTGACCTGTTTAGATCCAGATCTGCTGAGCCATCCATGTGGTCTGATCCAGATCTGCACTGTTCACATCTTGGTCAGAAATAACCTAATGAATCTATCAAAGAATCTAACAGTGTAGATCCTAATCAGATGGCACAGATGTTCCGTTTGATCTGGATCTACACTGTTTGCCCAAGCAATAAAGGTGTATGGAGTTAAGGGTTAAATGATGTAAAAATCAATACCTCTGGTAACATCAAAGTATGATGTCAAGATTCCAAAGTCACATCTTTCATTTGGCGTTGCTTATATGACTTGTTGAATTTTACAGTGTCACTCTATAAGTTATGTAAACATGCAATGGTTTGCTTGTTGTAACATGTCTCATCCATTTGGTGCTATATACGGTAGACTGGTCTCCATTTCTTTAGCTAATCAGATTCTTGATATTTGAGACTGGTCTCTAAACTCTCTTTTATGATCTTTACAAGTCAACTTTAACTCTTCTCCATAAGATATGGCTGTTATCCAGTGGCGAACATTGTAGATCCAGATAAGCGGGCACACCGTAGAAATGTATTTGTTTCTAGAACTTAAACCTTTACTTCATATATACGATGTTTATTACATGTACAAAACACTTTAGATCCAGATCGGCAGGTTCATCTGCCATCATATCTGGATCTATACTGGTCTTTTTTTGGTCAGAAATAACCTAATGTATCTAAAAGCAGAGTAGATCCTGATCCGATGTCACCTATGTATAATTGATCTACCTTATCTGATCTGGATCTACACTGTTCACCTGTGGATAACAGCCATATTCAAAGGAGTAAAAGGCAATCTCACTAAAGTCAGATCTAACAAGATGATGGCCAGCAGACACCATACATAAATATTTACATTCCTATTGATTTCTTCGTTTAAAAAAATTCGGTTCATTTTGCATGAACCGCATGACCCGTAATGACGTCAGTAACGTCATGGCTGTTACTATTGAAAACTCCCACGTTTTACTCCCCCTTTTCAATTAATACTAATTTTTGAAAGCGTTCGACTTAAGTTTATTTAAAGAAAAAAATGAATAAAATGTAAATATAAGTAATGATTCTTATTTTGGTGCGGTTCATGCAGATTGGACGTGCACGCGAGAGCTGGCAAATTTACCATAAAGCGCTAGCGCGCTTTATGGATTTGCCAGCTCTCGCGTGCACGTCCAATCTGCATGAACCGCACCAAAATAAGAATCATTCCTTAAGTAATACCTGTTTTCCCTGATTACTATTTTTAGAAATTGTCAACACAGAAAGCATGATTTATAAAGCTTGCAAAATGATCTGAAGGTGTCATTACATTAGAAATGAATGCAATACTACATAAACACATATATCTCCAGTAAAATACGTCTTATGTAGGCTGTCAACATTTTTCATGGTTTAAAATACTATTTTTACTTTCACTTTTGTGATTTTGTAGGAGACAATCTGATTGGTCCAAATGGTTAGTGATAAAAGCAAGTTTTAGTTACTAGTCGTCAGATCCTGATAGCACAGTGGTTTAAGAGTAAAAGGTTAATGTCAATAAGCAGTCAAAACATAAGACATGTATCAGTTTGCTTACGAGTGCCATTCCAGTATCCCATCCTATGCATTATCTTGTTTGATAATATTTATTTTTGAGAAGTCATTTAATTCATTTTAAGCATTAATATTAAAAAGGCAGCATTTTATATACAGATCTAAGGTATGTTCACTATTAATGGTGTTGTATTTGTGAGTATTTGATACCTTGATTTTTATGTGTAAAAATGTGTTACCTATTTACAAGCCCTTTTTTTAATGGATATAGCTAAGACAGGGATTTCACTAGCTGCTGATTCTTGTCATTTTGATCATTTTTAGGGGCTGCTAAATAATAGCCAAAATACACCTTACTGAAGGGAAAAACAAAGCTTCAACTAAAATCATGTGGGTCAGAATGAGGCTTTTTGGAAAATTCAAGAGTCTTGAAGGGTCATCTCCCTGGTCAAATGAAACCCTTCTTGTATCCCATGTGCAGCCAGGGTAGATCTAGATCAGGTTGCACATCCTTGAAGTCTTATCAGGATCTGCACTGTTCGCTCTTTGGTCAGAAATTATGCTTTTAATCTAAAAGTGTCTAGTGCAGATCCTGACAAGACTGCAAGGATATGCTGGCTGTTTTGGATATGCACTGTGCCCATGGTTATAAAACTGAGCATGGAAACCAGTCTCAAATCTCAAGGATCTGATTGGCTGAAATGGCGACCAGTCGCCATTTCAGCCAATCAGATCCTTGAGATTTGAGACTGGTTTCTAATCTCAGCTTTATAACCTTCAGCCCTGCTCACATGTGGGGTGTAAGCTGTATCCATGAAGTAAAGGACTAAGACCACAGTCTGCTTTTGGCAAGAATGTTCCAATTAGTTTGAAAGTCTTTATTTTGGAGTGAAATTTATGTTAACTGTTGTCTTACATTCTGGGTGGTCTTTCTGAAAGGTTTCACGGTACGCTCAAAATAAATCAGGTATGTGTCAATTTGTTACGAATTATGCAAATTTTGATATGATATATGTTAAGTTTTGTAACAAACTTTAAAAATGGCATCTTTTAAAATTATTTTGCCCAACCAAATTAGGAATTGAGGGAATCTGTTATAATTTTCTCAAATGTCTTTGTAAGCTTGATAAAGAAACTGATATGTATGTGGCACACAATAACAAAATGGGGCTTATAGCTTACAGAAACAGTGAAGACCCAGTTCAGCCTGCACATCTGCTTAGTCTTATCAGGGTCTACATTGTTCACCATTTAGTCAAAAAAGCATTCTCAACCCTTTACTCCATATATACAGGTTTTATCATGTGTGCCACCAGCATGGATACAGAACAGGTAGCACATCCATGCCATCTGATCTGGATCTACACTGGTCACTTCTTGGTCATTGAATCTACAGTGAACAGTGTAGATCCTGATTCGATGGCATGGATGTGCTGGCTTATCTTGATCCACATTTTGCCCGTGGATAACAGCCTTATTTCATAGAATTTAGGATGAATGCATCTTGGGTCTTTTTGGACTGTGAAGTCTGCAATGTGAACAGTGTATACATTTGCATCTAAGTCATTAAGCCCTATTTTATCATTGTGCATAGATTTTTTTTGTTGTTTTTTGTGTGTTCAGAAATTACTGTATATATTGTTGTTAGATTGAAGAAATTATCATGAATGTATTGATGTTAAAAAGTTGTTGTATGAATATATGCAACATAGTTTTAGGGAAAAACTAAAACTGTAATTACTATCAAATCATCTTTGATGAAAGAGGAATATATCTCACAGACACATCAAAAATGTGCATAACATATGTATACTATAATAAAAAAATTGAAATGTCAGTTCTAATTAGTGCCATTTTTATTTATTTTATGTTAGAATTATAGTTGACAGTAGTCTTCAGATTTTTTTTAAATTTCATTTCTGTTTAAGTTGATAATATTATTTACTTTTTGTAGAGTGTTATTTTTAAGAATGACTGTGAATTATTTGATAGTGCTAATTGCATAGGTTATATAAAATGATTTGGTTTGTTTCCACTTATTTTTTATTATGCACTAAAATGTTGTTTGTTTTTTTGTAACTGGACTTAGTGACCACAATCTTCAATTTTCGTTATCAAAATGTAACTTCATGACTTGATCATATGGGTGACCAGTTTAGATCCAGATCAGGGTTGAAGGTTATAAAGCTGAGATTGGAAACCAGTCTCAAATCTCAAGCATCTGATTGGCTGAAATGGCGACTGGTCGCCATTTCAGCCAATCAGATGCTTGAGATTTGAGACTGGTTTCCATGCTCAGTTTTATAACCTTGGGCACAGACTGCACATCTCTCATCCAGCTCTGATCAAGACACACTATTTGATTCTTGGGCTGAAATAATCTTAATAAATCTAAAATCAGTGTAGATCTGAATCAGAGCCTGCACATATCCAATGGATGTGCAGGCTGATCTGGATCTACACTGGTCATACATGGGATATATTCTGTATTCATGGGGCAATGGGTTCAAAAATTGATGTACAGAATTATGTTATGTAAGAACTATTACAATCCTTTTTTTATAAATGAAGTTTAAGTTAAACCAGTTAAAAAACTCATAAACTCTAACAAAAATACTCGTTGCCTATAAGAGTGTTTTTGTGTGTGTTTTCCTTGTTGTATATTCAAGTATCTTTACAAAGCCTGCTTTTGCAGGAGCCCGTTTTGTAAGCATATTCTTTTTCTTGCTGTTTTTGACATCGACTGTTAAAGGTGGAAAATCACTGAATCATCGTTCTAGCAGATATGACTGTAAAATTGCTTAAAATTAATAAATTTTGTTTACATAACAATAACAACAATTTATTAATATGGTTTAACATTTATTACATAATTGAATTTCCACCAAAAATTCATTGTAATAGTCATGGAGAATAGTTCTTGAAAATATGTATTGGAAAATAAACGACGGAATTCTGAATTACCACCTAAAATTCATTCTCATAGACATGGAGTATAATTCGTTTATGCAAATATGTTTTGGAAACTTTACCCTGAAATTCTGAATTTCCTCCCATTCATTCTCGTAGACATGAAATATAATTCTTTTATGCAAGTATATTTAGGCAATGATAACAAGTTAACAGACTAGGTGATGATACTCTTCTAAAAAATTTGATACAAAATGTCACACATGATAATGAGAATACTAGTATATATTTTGTTGACATTTGTATGTTTTGTCGCATATTGTTTACCTACATGTATATTGAATAAGTATTATTCATTTGACACCCAAAGAAGACATTAAAGAAGTATGATGCAATTTGAAAAATTCTTTATGTTTTTATTAACCAGGTTTTCTTTGAAAAGCCTGGTTATTAGATTGAGGAATGTCGTAAGGGCGGGCGGGCGTAAACATTTTATTAAGTTTTTTGTTTATGTTCACTTTTGCTCAGTAACCACACACCGTAGAGCTTTTTAAACTTATCATAGTTGCATGACATCAAAAAAGCAATTATCATGAATATTGACTCTTTTCTCATAGTTATGTCCCCTTTTCACTTAAAATTTATGAAGAAAACCTGTTTTCTGGCACTGCGGGGTTTCCCTATTCTGGTATAAATTGTATGCAGACCTTGTTAGAAGTGTCATCTTGATTCATTTTGAGCACATTGGTTGTGAAACCTGACCTAAGGTTGGATACTAGTCATAAAACTTTATCTTGTGATTGGTCACTTTGAAATCTGAACTCAGTTTCGACCAATCGGCTGTAAGAGAGTAGAGAATGGTCTAAAGTTTCTGTATTGATATTGTGTGGATGGTGGGGTAGAGAGGGTGATGCATTGGTTATTGAACTAATCACAAACCTATTAAGTATATGTTGATAAATATTAATTTTTTATAACGGTGCCCAAGATCATAAAACCAAATCTGAATATCAGTTTCAAATCTTAAGCCTCTTTTTGGCTGATATGCGACTGGTCGCCATTTCAGAACCAGTCGCCATTTCAGCCAATCAGATGCTTGAGATTTTGAGATATCTCCAATCTTAGTTTTATGATATTGGGCCCTGATCTATTTCAATAACACTACTGAATGAAAAGAACGATCGTTATCTTAATGAAAATAAAGAAGCATCCTTGACATTAAATCTGCTTAAATCGTTGACACACTCGTGAGGAATTGTGTAAAATGTTGTTATTTCGTCTTAATACATGTACGTGTTATACAGTATTTTTCCTATGAGCCACATGTTTCCGTCACAATAATACATGCATAGATTAAATAAAAGATAAACTCATATTACTTATTTTAAGGGTATCATCAAAACAAGTTTCAATTTTATTTTTGTTCACTGTTTATCTATCTAAGACTTCACGAATGACAATGCATTTTCACGACGTGTAGAATTTTCACCGACAAGTTTTTGACGTATCAGTATCCGTAATGAAACCAAAACAATTCGCGTATTGGGTTTCTTTTACAAACCTAAACTGATATTTAATGATCCAGGCTCGCATTTATAAACATTTAAGACCAACATATCCTTTTAATGCCAAGTTATTTGATACTGGGGTTGATTTTAGCTTAGATGTTTTCAAATAATTCAGTGGCAAATGAAACTCGAATAATTTACAACGAAAATGTGTTTTCTGTACCATTTGGTCACTTGATATTCGGCGGAAACCTTTTGAAGGTAGCCCCGGCAATTTAAACAATTCAGTCGCTCTCTAATTAACTTTTAACTCAAATGGGTTTTAACTGATTTTTAGACGCACTGAACCGATCAAATGAAGGTTGCAGACCACTAATTCAAATCCCATGAGCTTCCATTATAACCGTTCAACCAGTTGTGAGTTTACTATTAAGTCAAGTCCTCTTAAAATCTTACAGTTCTCAAAAGAACTAACATAAAGACACCATAAAATAACCATTCCACCCTAGCATTTTAGCATGTGTGTGAAGTTAGCTGCCAGTTGCCAGCTGCCAGATGCCGATTCAGTTGGCAACTGGCAACAGGCAGCTAACTTCACACTTTAGCTGCCAATTCAAACAAATTTTTAAACTGGCAACTGGCATCTGGGTGCCAATTCGATTTAAGTCGATGTACTCAGATGAATTGGCAACTGGCAACTGACACATGGGTGCCAATTCGACTTTATTTAATACATTGACTATTTAAGTTGAATTGGCAACTGGCAACTGGCATCTGGGTGCCAATTCAAAATATCTCGATGATTAGGAATATTTTTGAATTGGCAACTGGCACATGGGTGCAAATTCGACTTTATTTAGGTGCCAGTTGCCAGTTGCCAATTCGAAAAATCTTAATCAGCGGTATAATTCGAATTGGCACCCAGATGCCAATTGCCAGTTGCCAATTCAACTTAAATAGTCAATACATTAAATAAAGTCGAATTGGCACCCAGTTGCCAATTCAAAAAAGTCCTAATCGTCGAGATATTTTGGCACCCAGATGCCAGTTGCCAATTCAACTCAGTACTTCGACCTAAATCGAATTGGCACCCAGATGCAAGTTGCCAGTTTAAAAATTTGTTTGAATTGGCAGCTAAAGTGTGAAGTTAGCTGCCAGTTGCCAGTTGCCAATTGAATCGGCATCTGGCAACTGGCAGCTAACTTCACACACCGTGATAGCCAGAAGTGTATCACCCCGTCTCTGGGGAACTATTTATACATTTTGTCAAAATAGAAAGCTACTTTCAAAGTCTTTCATCCATTTTTCGTTATCGATTTCGTTAATTTGTCTTTGTTTGATACTTTTCTTTTTAAAATATTTGTTTTCATTTTCTACCAATCAAGCCTGCCTTCCTGTTACAGGTCCGCAAATTCCCTCCATAAAATTGTTTAAAAGCCTGATCACCAATATTTAGTGGTCTATAACATATGCATAGCTGTATATTATTTGTGGGTTTGTGTGCATGTGGAATACGTGGGAGAGATATGAATTATCACAAACAAAAAGACAACATAAAGAATTAGCCATTTGTTACGACCGTGTTCTCATATCAAATAAATATCATTTTAAATAACAGAAGTTATTGCCAACGTTAAATTTTCGCGACGGAACGACAGACGGACGGACAGAGCGATCCCTTTTTCGCGTCATGCGAAATTTTGTCGTCGGTGGTATTCAATTTGAAATTATGTTTTGCCATAATTTCACATCTATTCCTCAAAATTATTTAAGGGTCGTCCAAATTTAACGCATTTCACTGGAATATCAGTTAAGAATTCTAGATCAATCGGTTGCGTTGTCAAAATTGCAAGGATAGGCGCTGTCCCCGTAATGGTGCGGGTTCCCTCCCAGGTAGAGGCAATATCATTTTAAGATCAAGCAATTAAGTTTCACCGCAAATTCATTAAATGCAAATTTACTTGTTCATTGTAACAGGAATCTTGACTGAATGTTAACTTTCTGGATTCCTGATTGTTCTAATACTGAAATCAGCAATAAGGTGATGTTTTGAAAATACCATAATTATGGAATCATTTAATTTCTCGGGGACAATTTTTCGCGCGAATGGCGCGACTGCTATTTTACTTCGCGCAGTTTTATTAAATTATCAAGACATACTGTTACAAAGTCAAATCTCGCTGATGTCTATATTCGTTTAATTGCCTTATCGCGAAAATTCGCGTTAATTAAACCAGCGCTAAATAAAATCATACAACAAAATCGTTTTTATTAATCTTAGTGCATTACGGTCTAAGATCCATTGAAATTAGAAGGAGTTACGTCGTTTTTGCACTGAGGTGACGTTATATTCTTCAGTCACCGAACTGATAAAATTAGGATTTCACCTCTTTTCTTTCAACCGTTGTTTATTGACTATTTTAATTGCGCAGACATGCATAAATCTGGGAATGCACTTTATTTTTAAACTAAAATAGATGAAAATGAACTTTGAAATCCCCGGAACACGAGAAATATGACAATATTGCAGGCTCGGTTTCAATGAACCTGTTCATGTGCGATCATGGAAATGCATATTACTGTGTAATAAATGCATGAACAGCAAACATTAATATTTAGTACTGTATGATAATTATATTTCTCGTGGGTTTAAATTTTGCGTATTTCGCACTATGTATTGTGCGCGAAATCAAACCCTGCTAAATTATAACCACATGATCTCTTATCCTAAGAGAATAATACAACTGTGCGAATTTAAGCTCGCGCGAAAATTTCAATTGCGTTTTATGCGCGAAAGTTAATCGCCGCGAAATTATATGATACCTCAGTAATTTAGATCTCTGCATTTTGACTACAGTTTGCTCTTCCTCGCAATAATGATCAATGCATATCAAGACGAATATGTCTAAACATGGTCTACTCTTCAAAAATACTTATAAATGCAGTTTATAAAGTTAAAAGCTGTCTTCTCCTTATTCCCAATTAACGCAGATGTACATGTACATAAAATTAATGCATAAAAATGTTTGTCTTGAGCAAAATACCTTACGGGGTTGTAGTTTTCATCTGACAATGAATTAATAATGTTGATACATATCTCAAACTAGTTATAGAATATAGTAGTTCTTTACAATAGAAATTTTAACATTAACATTAGAAGGTTCGGGTTTTAAAATAAATTTGCAAATGGAATTGACTGACTGATAGCTGCGAACTGCTGGTGCGTATTTAAAAGTACGTTGCTTTAATAGTGGATAATTTAGATGCATTCCGTAATTTCGAGCTTTTGTAATTTGTAAAATGTAAGATTTAAATGGCAATAATTTATTCTGTAGATATTTTACATTAAGTGCATATTGAACTTTGAATGATCTGTCTGAAGGGCAGATCCAAAGGAGGTTAAGTGGGGGTTTGTGAATCACCTGTTAATAAATATCATGTAACTGCCCTAAGACTGCCGCTTTCTGTAAATTCTGCTTCTGACTCTGCTCCTTTGTCAGTTTTTCGGCCTCTTTGATAAGTTATGTAAATCTTCAATCTTCAACACATGGTTCTCTATCTTTCCCCCTCTCTCTCTCTCTCTCTCTCTCTCTCTCTCTCTCTCTCTCTCTCTCTCTCTCTCTCTCTCCATTCCCTTTAATCCTTTTAAAAATGTAGCAATATGTATTTTTTTCCTGTAAATTTGCTTCTTTTATCTGTCGTTATTTTTTTAATATTGTCGGCTTTTAATACATTTATTTTATCCTGCATCTGGAAAGCTTTTTTTATGTCATGCATATACCGCAAGGTATCAGTTTATTGTAACGTATTCAGTATTCATCTTGGACATACTATATCGCATCCGCTGGGTACTCTACTCTCAGTAACAAAATTATGTTAAAGCGAAAATATGCGTCTTTGTGGATGAGAGTCCCTATCAAAATATGCGGTTATACTAAAAGGAAGCGAAGCGAGAAACTGGAGTAACGAACGAAATTTACACCGCACAAGTATTATTTACATTCTCCACCTGTGCGCGAAAATCGGATAAAAATGATAATTAAAACATTGTTAACTTAAAACAATACTTGTTATGGATTCATTTTACTAAAAGAAAACATCTCGTGGGAAAATTAATAAGAATTCTTTGAAGTAGACAGCGAGAGGAGGGCTAAATGGGACCCTGTGCGTATTTGCGTGAATAAAAGTTTTGTGCTAAAATGTAACCAGATACGATTTAATGTCACTTTAATAAATGTACGGGAGATTAAATGATGCTCATTTTGGTTGTTTTTTTTTCACTAGTAAAGCCGAAAAAGGTTGTGAAATGTCATACGAGGGGTGGATGTGGTTAAGGACGGTTGGTCTACATTTTAGAGAAATTGTTTTGAAAAATTTTAAGCATTTTATTGGAAAAGAAAGGAAGTTTCGTTTGGAAATGCAGGCGGTTTTGAGGAAGAGATCCGAAGACTGCTGGACGGTTTTGACAAGTTTATAAGGTAAGTTTGGGGACTTTGGTTAACAGATTTAAACAGTCTTTAGTATTGTTATTTCTTATAGCGACGTTTTTAATGCAAATTTTGGGTATTAAAAATGAACATAAAATTACAGACCTACAGGAAAAACAATTAATATATTTATGTATACAACTATAGGGCTGATGGTATTTTTTGGTATATAGTATTACTTTAAAGCAGGACCCTGAATGTTTTCCTTACAGAATTAGTTTAAACCGTTCACGCGAAATACAATTTATAGTAAAATTTATTGTCCATCTGTCATTTTGACGCGATGTTGTTGTTTCAAATCTATAAATCTAGGTCAAAGGTATAATCAATTAGTGACTCGTCAACAAAAGAGGCATCCTCTTTGATGTTATGAAACACATTCCGCGTTTACTTGTAAGTGAAATGATAGCGAAGGGTGCGCAACTTAATTTATATCCTTAATTAAAGCTGCCTATTCACCATAACTGTTCAGGGTGGAATACCTCAATGTCTCAGACGTGGTTATGAACCGCATTCCGCGTTTACTTGTAAGTGAAATGATAGTGAAAGATGCGCAGCTCAATTTGTATCCGCAATTAAAGCTGCCTATTCACAGTTCAGGGTGGAAAACTTGAATGTCTCAGATGTGGTTAATATTTATACTGCTATGTAATGCCTATAAATGATTAAACAAGCGCGAATTTCGCCGAAATTTTGGACTTGTCAGTACCTTTGTGACATGTTGTGTGTGAATTTTCCTGCGTTAGTAGCTCTGTAACAATTTCTGCTTTATATATATTTAAAACAAGCAAGTCTCGGAATAAAATTATTTGGATACTGGTATATAATTAACTAACAATATAAACTGTTTGCCGTTATTAATACAGAGAAATGTAAGTTTAATATAAAAAGAAGGTACATTGGTTCTTTTTATATTATACTTTTTCTTCTTAAATCCCTAATGTTGAATATCTCTCAACATAAAAAAAATGTTTTGCAAATATACAGCATAATAAGATGAACTACGCAAAAGCATCGTAAATATTAAAGAAAAAATAGACCTGACTCATAATTACCGAGTGCATTTCCCGTGTCCCAAAATGTAGGAACACGAAAATACAGTTTCTTAAAGTGTCCCAAAATTTAGAAACACTAAAAATACTGATCCTAAAAGTGTCCCAATATATTGGGACGCAAAAAATAATTATTTTCATGAAAAATAAGGGTGTCCCAATATTTAGGGTGTCCCAATACTTAGGAGATTACGGTACATTCGCTCGTACGTTGATTGTGTAAGAATAATACATCACATTAACTTTGTGTCTTCTACAGTTTGAATGATAATTTACCCATCTGAATAATCTGAAATTACCCAATATTTTCGTCCCTGATATGTGACTAGGCACCTTTAAGAAATACAAGATAAGTACTATCTGTTTATATAACAAATGTAAATATTAATTAATCGTTAGGTCCCGAGCGTAGCATACCGAAACAGGTAAAAACTAATGCTGTGGTATCATTATATTTCGCAGTTGTTTAATTTTTGCGTATTTCTTGCCAGTTTACGTGCGCGAAATCCGCCTGAATTAAACGATACACACAGTATAGTGCTGGGAAAACATAATAAGGGAAAACTGACTCTCAAAGGTTACAAAACTAAGACTGAACGTCACGATGAGGCCAAACTTTGCAAATTTTAGTTTCACTACAAGGGTCAACACTGACTCGAAAATACCTTACTCTTGGGGTCAGTTTTGTAATATTTAGCGAATTTTGTCCGCTTTAATGGATCTCTTAATTTACTACTTACTTGCAGTGTCTGTTTTAGTATTTTCTTGACAATACAGACCACGTTTATACCAGCTGCAGTGTACCAGCCGTATGTTTAATCAAGTTCTGTAAATATTTACTGTCTCTTTTGAATGGGCAACAAATGTGAATGTGAACGAGTACATTTATCTTGTAGTATTCAAATCGCTGTTTTAAAAAAAGTAAATATGCATCCGATTAAGAATTCGAGCGTAGAAACCGGTCAACATTTTTGACAGTCATAGTGTACAGTCAAAGCTTCTCGCAGTATAGCTACGCACATGAGTTTGTTTTTAATTTACAAGGACTTAATTAGAATATAGACAGCTTACTTCTGCCCAAATGTCTCCAAACTTTATTAAATGAGATTCTTTTTCTCATTTATACTTACGCTACCTTTCACGAAAACTGAGAGAGAGAGGGGTTAATGATACGGCATTCCTTTAATATTTTGGTTTTGATATATTGTTCGTGTCATGAACACCGTTTATTTGTATGCATCATGAGTGAATATAAAAACACAGTCTTGTTGAAAACAAAATTAAAGCCTGCAATATGACCATGTCAAAAAAAGATAAGATCTCACTATTGTGAAGTGTAATTTCGCATTTACGATCGTATCGCACATGAATCGAATTCTTTTTTATTTGAAAACGGTTGAAGTTAATGAGATGTAATCTAACGCTCTACTATGGTAGCATTTAATTTCGCGGTGGCAAATTTTCACGCAAAAAAACGCAAATGATATATTCGCGCGGGAATGAATTTGCGAAATTGTATAATCCTATTAAAGCATGGTGTTATATGGTTAATTTTTGCTTGGGTTTATATTCGCGCAAATGATCTAGCCCAATCCTTGAAATGACGTCACAAAGTTGAGTAGACGAAAATAAATTATTTTGCATTTCGCGGTCAAAATAACATTATATTTTCAAAATCTGAAATAAAATCACATTTTATATAAAGAAAATAGCAGAATGTTGTAAATTCTTTCATAATAAATAAAGAACTAAAATGTCAAAACTATTACCGGAGACACTTTTCCCTCAGCGTGCCCCATTTAATTTTCTGGATTCTTGACCTGGGAATAGCACATTCCCGGAATATCTCGACTGTCTAAACATTATCTCCTATCTGACTTTAAACAATAGACAGAAACTCCCTCGAACAATAATTACTGAAGTTACTGATAAGCCTCATCGGCTGACACTAGCACTTAAGTGCACTAAACTTATCATATTAGAATTGGGCACAGAATAAAGTATGGAGCCTTGTAGTGGTGTGTGGAGTCTAACTTTGGAGTTAGTTTTGATTTTAAAATACCTTAGTTTGGCATCTGATGATGTTTATAAAAGGGCAAGTGGTTACCAAATATTTCAGCAACTCAAGGTGGCACAGAATTTAACATTCAGATATAATTTAGCTCTTTAAATAACTATAGCATTACTGTTTTTGAATGTTATGGGTTTTTTGTCTGATTTCTACATAACACACCCAAAATTGAATGAAGGTAGTTTTTAAGGCCACTTCAAAATCTTGCTCCAAAATTTCAGCCCCAAATTCCGCTCGAAGGACAGACTCCAGACACCACTCCATCATTCCACTCCATAATTGACAGTTGGTATAAATTTTAATTGAAATGGTATCTACCGGTTTTGTTTTTGCATATGCGACACTGTTGCGATTATTTTCTTGCAAAGGAATGTTTACGCCTGTCTTTCTATAAACTTTATAATCCAAAATGCATGGGGTTATCTTGATTCAGTCTACTACTTCATACTGAGTTTCACTTTACAGTACAAAAGTACCACTGCAATGGAGTGTGTGGGGTACCTCTTCGTTAGCTTATTCGTAGAAGTTTTAATCACGTTATTGTTGTGATTGTAATAGCAAATGCGTTAATGGAGTTGACCACAATGGCTATTTTCAGCCATCATCATTTGCTTAACCCTTTACTCAATATATTGTATCGCGTATGCGACCAGTGTAGATCCAGATCAGCCGGCATGTCCGTGCCGTATGACCAGGATCTAATCCGTTCGCTTCTTGGTCAGAAATAACCTTATGAATCAGAAAGCGAACAGTGTGGATGTGCCGGCTGATCTGGATCTGCATTGGTCGCACGTGCCATAATGGAGTCCAGAGGTAATTCAATTATTTGTTGTCAGTTCACGAAATGGAAATGAGACATCTAACAACAAAGAATGGCTTTGAAATGTAAAGGTCCGCTGCCGAACTTAGCTAAACGGTGACTTCTCAAATAATTGCTAACTAAGGTACGTGAAGTTAGCAGCCTAAGCAACCTAGCAATGCTAACTAAGGTTCGGGAAGTTAGCAGCCTAAACAGCCTAGCAAACGGCTGCTAACTTCACAAACTTTTGCTAATTAATCAATTGTCACCATATCAGAAATCGATATTTATCAATAAGACTGATTTCTTAAGGGTTGCTGAAAGTTATACTTTCGAAAGTGAGATGGTACAATACTTCACACCTTACAATCTTAATGAAAATCAGCTTTTATCACCATTCACTTACTGCCGTAAAACCACTATTTTGACAGTTAAGCTTAGTTCGCTTTTGGATGTACGATATTTGAAAATTGATAGCTTTTCATTCACTAAAGAAATGTGTTAAGCAATAAAAATTAAAAATAAGCCTAAAATCGAAAAACATTGTCATTAACCGGATGACGTGTTTTTGATACGGATCTGATTTGTTGCATGTAAAATTTCGGAAATGATATCATCTGTTAACGAAGCGTATAGACTAAAAAGCGGCTGCGTTACCAATCTGATTAAAATCGTCTCTTACAAACCGCTACGCTATCAGGATCTAACGAGGAGTAACTAAAACGTGGTTTTATCAACAATTTTCCAAACCAATCAAAATCTCAAAAAGACATAATGACCGCCGCCATTGCCCAAGAGTTCCGAACGTTGTATTAAGTATACACAATTTTGCAATCATGTCGACCCTTCGCGTAAGACGTATTTTACTAAAGACATATATGTTTTATGTGCTATTACATTCATTTCCACTGTGAGTCAAGTCATTTTGCGACCCAAGATGAAAGCGTTCTAGATTTACAGGTTCTAAAAAAGGTTATCTGGGAAAACCACTCATTGATTGTATTCGGTATTCGAGCGCTTCCATCAGATCAAACATTTGGTTACAAACCACTAATTCAATTTCCATAGATTTCCATTATAACATTTCATCAATTTCTGAATTTACTATTGGGTCAAGCCCTTAAAATCATACAGTTCTCAGAGAATCAACCCAGAGACACCGTAAAATACCAATTCCACCATAGCATGACCGATAAACTTTTTCGGCATTTTAACCAGAAATGCATCACCCCAGTCTCTGCGGAACTTTTGTTTACATACTGTCAAAAATGACAGCTATTTTGAAAGTTGAATTTCACTATTTTTTCATTATCAATTTTATATAATTTGTATTCAAATTACTACAAAATCATTATATTTTCTCAAGATAATTTTCTTTTTAAAATATTTATTTCCATTTTCTACCAATCAGGCTTGACTTCCTGTTACTGGTCCGCAAATACCCTGCACAAAATTATTTAGAGGACTGATGACCAATATTTAGTGGTCTATAGCCTAAATTTTGTTAGGTCTGAATTCAGTGAGATTGCTGCGTTACAGACCTAACATCGAACTTCAAATAAACCTCGGATCTACGCTGATCAGTGGCGGATCCCGAGGCGGTTCAGTGCTATTGTTCAGACCCCTTTTGGAGCATCAGTACTTAATTTTTATGGGGTTTTTGGCCAGAAAGTAGGAAATTATCTTGTAACTACCCTAAGACTCCCCCCCCCCCCACACACACACACAAAATACACCGTCTCTGGAAATCTTGCATCCGACCCTGATATTTAATAAATCAGGTATATATCGTATCATATTTTGTTGTTGTGATCGGTTACGCTATTGACGGTTTATGGTCTTACTACGCGGAAGTCATGTCGCGTTAAAGTCCATATTCCTTGTATGAAAGTGATATAAATAATTTTACGTTAAGTTTTAAGTTACGTGTCAGATGAAAACGTCTTGAAAAAAAAAAAACAACACTTTATTTCACTGGAACAAACAATTTTTCTTTTTATTGTATGTTTTAGTGGTTTCTGATTTCACAACATTGTGAATTGTACGTGCTCACCGTTTACATGGTTTACGTCGTTTTTAATTTGTTGTTGTTGTTTCAAGAAAGTGTAAGCGTTGCTACTATTTAGTACGGGATTTACTTTCCTTGTTAAAAAATATTTTTGAAACATCTCATGTTTGTCGCGAGTCCTCGACCGAGTTTTCCAATTTCGATCTTGTAATGCAAACGGTTTGCAAGTAAAATTCGACACGTTGTGAAATCAGAAACTACCGCAATCGTCTTAAAATACATTTTATGTGGAAACAACATTCAAGTGATCCACTCCAGTATCTTATGAAAGAGTTCTTAACAAGTAAAATGCCTCGTTAGCGACAATGCAGTCTAAAACATTATACGACTTGACGGAATACACTCGTGTTGCAGTAATCTACGACTCGAAATAATCTTCGAGCAACCCGCTTTTTCTAAATTTGAGCTTAGGGCTCAGTTTTCGCCAGCCAGTAGTCTAATTTCTGTTCAAAAAGCATCTCTAACCATGAATATAATTAATTATTCATGGTACATCTCGAATACTAATACATCCTGTGTTTGCAAGCATCCGTTCTTTATTTAATGTGAAACATAATATGTACATTATACATTGTCCAGAGACTGGTTCATCAAATTACAACGACCAACTCCAGTGTCCATTGTATGTTTCATTTTTAGCTCACCTGAGCCATAAGCTCATGGTGAGCTATTGTGACCCGTCTTTGTCCGGCGTCCGTCGTCCGGCGTCCGGCGTTCGTCGTCCGTCAACAATTTCCTTTAAACAACATCTCCTCTGAAACCACTTGATGGATTTTAACCAAATTTGTCCTGAAGCATTCTGGCACTGATGTCTACAAAAGTTGTTCAAATCATGACCGCAGGGTCAAGGTCAAGGTCACTGCTGCTAAAAATAGAAATTCAGTCTTTGCTCAAATACTTGAGTTTGCTTAGGGTTATTGACTCCAAACTTGGTGTATGGGTAGCTTATATCAAACGGCAGCTTGGGGTTGCTACCCAGGTGTCTGTGATTAAGGTCAAGGTCACTGTTGCTAAAAATAGAAATTCAGTCTTTGCTCAATTACTTGAGTTTACTTAGGCCTATTAACTCCAAACTTGGTGTATGGGTAGCTTATATCAAACGGCAGCTTGGGATTGCTACCCAGGTGTCTGTGATCAAGGTCAAGGTCACTATTGCTAAAAATAAAATTCAGTCTTTGCTTAATTACTTGAGTTTGCTTAGGCCTATTGACTCCAAACTTGGTGTGTGGGTAGCTTATATCAAAAGGCAGCTTGGGGTTGCTACCCAGGTGTCTGTGATCAAGGTCAAGGTCACTGTTGCTAAAAATAGAAATTCGGTCTTTGCTCAATTACTTGAGTTTGCTTTGGCATATTGACATCCAACTTGATGTATGGGTAGCTTATATCAAAAGGCAGCTTGGGGTTGCTAACCAGGTGTCTGTGATTAAGGTCAAGGTCACTGTTACTAAAAATAGAAATGCAGTTTCTACTTAATTACTTGAGATTGCTTTGGCCTATTGACTCCAAACTTGGTATATGGATAGCTTATTTCTAGAGGCAGCTTGGGGTTGCTACCCAGGTGTCTGTGATTAAGGTCAAGGTCACTGTTACAAAAAATAGAAATTCAGTTTCTACTTAATTACTTGAGATTGCTTTGGCCTATTGACTCCAAACTTGGTATATGGATAGCTTAAATTAAGAGGCAACTTGGGAAAGCTACTTACGTGTCTGTGATCAAGGTCAAGGTCACTGTTGCTAAAAATAGAAATTCAGTTTCCACTTAATAACTTGAGTTTGCTTTGGTTTTTTGACTCCACACTTGGTGTATGAGTAGCCTATATCAAACGGCAGCTTGGGATTGCTACCCAGGTGTCTCTGATCAAGGTTAAGGTCACAGTTGCTAAAAATAGAAATTCAGTTTCCACTTAATAACTTGAGTTTGCTTTGGCATATTGACTCCAAACTTGGTATATGGGTAGCTTATAACAAGAGACAAATTGGGATTGCTACCCACGTGTCTGTGATCAAGGTCAAGGTCACTGTTGCTAAAAATAAAAATTCAGTTTCTGGTTAATAACTTGAGTTTCATACTCAGGTGAGCGATTCAGGGACTCATGGCCCTATTGTTTTTTTAAGATAACAAATGAGTTTAAAATGAGTTTAAAATCCAACTTAATATCTTTAGAGGTATTGGAGATAGGCTTCAAATCTTGCAAGGTTTTGCTCAATAATGTTTGTGGCTGCGGCAAATAGATGAACGAGGAATTTTGAAAGCCACCGAACACGACTAATATGAAAACATTGCAGGCTTGGTTTGACTGAGCCTTTTTGTGGTGAGTAATGAAAAAATGCATTTTCCTGCCCACGCCGCCCAGCCCCGGGTCAGATGCAACTTATTTTTTACACCAGTAAACAGTTTATTAATTTCGATCCATCCCAGGCGATGGCGTGCATATGATGGTGAACATGGAACCAGTGCGGTATTTTCATATTAATACCATTCCATGTTCAGCGAAGTATGGTCCCCATATTAAAGAATGATGGATAGTTGAGCAACCATCATTTCTAAAATTTAGGACAAATATCTTTTTTTTCCTTATGAAAAGTCAAATTTTGACGTGCATTGTAAAGTGCATTCATAAATATGCATGAAATTCTTATGTCAAGTCCTTATCGTAGCATATATTATACCATATATAAAATATTATTTGTGAGCGTATTTATATCGCATACACGAGAAAAATATTGTATCATTGCCAAGGTTAAAAGGAAGTGCGCGCGCACTGTGCTATAATTTGCAGTTGCATCAGTTATAACACATCAAATTTATACCGGAACAAGTCTTCATATTTATGAAAATCAAATCATCAGTTGCATAAGTTATAAAACATAAAATTTATACCGACACAAGTCGTCATGTTGATGAAAATTGAATCATGTTTAATTCAATAGATTATTTTCATAATGTTACCATAGCAACCATATATTCTAACATCACTCGCAGAAACATATTACACCTAAAGTTATATTTTGAACACTGGTCATGACCTTGACCGAAAACCTACATAATTATTAAGTTGATTTCCAAAGTAATTTTTACTAATTACTCGCTAAATTAGTAACTGATAAACATTTTTACATTTCATTGAAATAAAACAACTTGAAAAAACGCCACCAATACAGACGGTGTGTACGTACAATTTATTTAGTTATGAAATCAGAAACAATCGCAATCTTCTTTAAATAATTTGTTATGGTAATAGGTGTTTAAAAGTTTTCTGCATTTCACCTTCTGTTAAAATTATAGTTCAGAACGCAGCGAAAATGCATTAACAGGCCATTAATTTTCACTTTAAATGTCGTAAAAATCTGGATTTTACCTCGAACTTAAAAGCTTTTGTCCTATTTTTTCTACTCTCCATTTCATTATATGCTTTGAAATAAATTTTATGGCGTTGTAATGTCATATTAGAATATACTCTGCAATTTATCAATGTCCGGCTTTCCGTGTGTTTCATGAATATATAATTATTATATACTGTTTAAATGAATGTGGATGTACTTTGTATATAAAAATATTTAACAACAATTTAATACAAGTTTGGCAGACAATATGAGACGATTTCTTATCTGTATTTTATGTCTTATTTGCATTATTTTAGTAGTATGCTATTACTGGGTCGTAACTTAGCCGCATCCAGTTAAATAACCGCATGCTCATGTTCGCAGTCCTTTTTATATCAGCGGTCAAACGCATATTGTGATCTTTATATGAGCGGTACGATGAGTACTGCGATTATTTTTTTTGAGCGGTACGATGAATATCGCGATTTAGTTTTTTCATATGAGAGGTATGACGAATATCACGATAATTATATAAGCGGTACGATGCATATGGTTATTTTTTATATGGGCTGTACGATGCATATCGGGATTTTTTTATATGCGGTCAGATGCATATCAACTTTTTTATGAGCGGTACGATACGTATTGCGATTTTATAATATGAGCGGTACGATGCGAACCGCGATTTATTTTATATGAGCGGTTAGATGCGTATCGCGATTTATTTAATATGAGCAGTAAGATGCACATCGCGATTTTTATATGCGTAGTAAGACGCACAACGCGATTTTTATATGAGCGGTACGATGTATATCGCAATACAATACGATACATTTCACTACATAGTAACATCTTAATGACATCCACTATACGGTTTGGGGTTTTTAAAGGTCAAAATACAGAACATTACGTTTGAAATCGATTGTATTTTAAGTGAATAAACAAACTAAAATGAAAGGGGCAAAAACCTCATAACTAAACGTGTGAGCGCTTGAAAATAACAAACGTAAGTAATTTGTTTACGAGCATGGCTTGTAAATAATCACTTATACGAAGAGGGCAATACAAAATTAGGAAATAGGCAACATTGAAAGTCGTTAAAGGTGGTGAATTACTCTTTTTATTAATTATATTATTTTAATTACAGTTACGGATAAAATATTATAAGCCAATGAATTAAATTGATAGTAAAAATCAAAATACTTAAACAGCTTTGTGATAATGTTTGCATCTGACCCCGGATTTCCAGAAAGGAGGTTTGTTTAGGGAAGTCTTGGAGTAGTATCATAATAATTTCCAACTTTTTGACCAAAGTACCCATTAAAATAAAATATTGCTGCCCAAAATGGTGTTCGAGTCACCCTTATGAACCCACTCTCGATCCGCATCATAAACACCTCACTATTTGGATTAACGCAAGAATTAGTAAAAACCGCAAAATGTGTCAAGTGTATAATAACATCCGTGTTGACAATTAACGCAAAGATTTTATCTTATCTTAAAAAATTGCAATCTTCTTCGTTGTGTAATATTTTCATTCCATTAAAGTGACAACTCGTAATACGTTCATTCCAAATGTCAAGAAATATGAATTTATTATTGGAACACGTTACGTGAGAAGAAGTTTTCGGTGACAATATTTTTGTTGTTATTATATTTGGAAAGAACTTAGACTTATATTTATATCATTTTATTATAGTATAACATAATGACGCATAATTAACAGATTAAGGAATGATTCTTATTTTGGTGCGGTTCATGCAGATTGGACGTGCACGCGAGAGCTGGCAAATCCATAAAGCGCGCTAGCGCTTTATGGTAAATTTGCCAGCTCTCGCGTGCACGTCCAATCTGCATGAACCGCACCAAAATAAGAATCATTACTTATATTTACATTTTATTCATTTTTTTCATTAAATAATCTTAAGTCGACCGCTTTCAAAAATTAGTATTAAGTGAAAAGGGGTAGTAATACGTGGGAGTTTTCAATAGTAACAGCCATGACGTTACTGACGTCATTACGGGTCATGCGGTTCATGCAAAATGAACCGAATTTTTTTAAACGAAGAAATCAATAGGAATGTAAATATTTATAATATGACATAGTATGTGTTTTCGAAACATACTGTGACTGTATAATCTTTTATCGAGAAATGCATAATAAGCATTGTGGTCTGTTTCAGAGATTATTCTACATTTTTCCAAAATACGTGACATGCAATTTACCGGTAATTTCATTTGGGGCGCGTCACGGGAAAAGGTGCATTCGGTCATATTTTTAGACATTTTAGTTGTTACTATATGTGGAACGATCTTACCATTATCTATTATTTTCTCAGAACTTATTGGCAATTTTGTTACACATTTTGACACATAATTTTATTTTTACCGCGAAACGCATAATAAGTTATTATCGTCTGCTCAACTTAATGACGTCATTTCAAGAATTGACGTCAAATGCCGGAATGTACCTTTTCCCGTGACGCGCCCCATTTCATATTTTGTTGTGGCTTTAAATTTCGCGGATCTATCTAGTCCATAAAGTGTACAAAACATCTCGCCGGTAGAAAATGTTCAACTAAATCCACGAACTGTTGATTTCACGGTAATGTAAAATGCATCAGCTATGAAATTTTATTCAGCGTCGGTTTTCAACTTTACATTTGAGTCCATAAAGTACCACACATTCTCGCCGGTAGAACATGTTCCACAAATCCACGAAAATTTGTACCCGCAAAAATTAATGATTTCAACGTGATGTGAATGCATCAGCTATGAAATTTTATTCAGCGTCGGTTTTCCACTTTACATTTTAGTCCATAAAGTGTACAACACATTCTCGCCGGTAGAACATGTTCATATTTCACAAGGCGTGACAACCCGTATGTCTTGTCAAGCCCGCTGACTTCGCATCACTTATGCTATGACCTTACGGATTCAGTTTCGCGTAGGTCAGGCGATTTATGGAGTCTGTGTCGGGCTTTATGTATATTTAATGTCCATATTTTTGATGGCCACTATCTTATCAACGATTAACACAAGTTTGCTGCTATTTAAAATGTATTAAAGGGGCGAGGGCGCGATTCTTGATGAAAAGTTAATTTAACAAAATGGTCATAAAGTCACCTATATGATGGATATTTTATAAAGGGCCGTTTTAAAATACCCGGTATCTCCCTTGAAATTAAAAATACCCGGTATCTCTTTAAAATTAAAATCTTCCCGAGTAAAGAAATAAAAAGTACAAAGCGACCATTTTAAATTGAGATCAAGTAGTGCATGCTGATTTCATATTAGTCGCGAATTTTCTGGAATTTCGGCAGTTCATTGGCGTATTTGCAGAAAAAAGCATTGAATAATTGCAAGCAGTGTAGGTCTAATTAAGCCCGCAAATGCAGGTTTTTTATAGGTCAGTTTGAAGTTTTTGCACCAAGACAGGTTTCCGGTTTAATTTTTATGTTTGACTAAAAAGTTAATATTTTCTTACAGTTGACATTTTTATGTCCATGAAAACTGAAAGTCAATCAGTCATTTAATAATATTCGTATAGCATTTGTGGATGAGTCACTTTATTACAAGTTTTTTCTATTGGTTTATTAGGTGACACGTTATCATTCATTCAGGTTGTATTCTGGTTGTGTAGCACGTGATCATTTCTTCTGATTGTGTGGCACGTGATCATTTCTTTTGGTTGAGGGACACGTGATCATTTCTTCTGATTATGTGGCACGTGATCATTTCTTCTGGTTGAGGGGAACGTGTTCATTTGTTCTGATTGTGTGGCACGTGATAATTTCTTCTGGTTGAGGGGCACGTGTTCATTTGTTCTGATTGTGTGGCACGTGATCATTTCTTCTGGTTGAGGGGCACGTGTTCATTTCTTCTGATTGTGTGGCACGTGATCATTTCTTCTGGTTGAGGGGCACGTGTTCATTTCTTCTGATTGTGTGACACGTTATCATTTCTTCTGGTTGTGTTACACATTATCATTTCTTCCGATTGTGTGCACGTAGTCCTTTCATATAACGTGATCATTTATTTGGAATATGTATTTCAGAATTTGGCCAAAATTTGCTTTTAGAAAAAATTATTTGAAAATCTTAAAACTAAAACAAACAAATTCAACAACACACTAAATAGAAAACCACGAGACTTCATGCCAGCGACTATATATAGACTTCATATTGTGATTAGACGCCATTATATTTTTTTAGGCATATTAAAAATAAACAGTCGGCTTTTCAAGGAAGTTGGCAGCTCTTCATTGGTCACGTGACGGGGTAAAAGAATCTCCTCAATATAGAAAGAAATTTGGTATGTTAAACGATAGTATTGTATTATATTACATGTATAATGTTATTGTTTATGTAAATTTTCATCTTGAAAGAAGTCATAAGTTATATTTGACTTGCACACGGAAATATCAGTTGATCTTGGCCGAGTTTTTTTGCATCAACAAAAATGTGGAGTCACATACCGAAATGAGCTTTAAAATAATATCTGTTACAAAAACTGCAAATTTTGTGACATTTTGAATATTATTAACTAATTGATGTCGTGCAAACTTTACATTAAAGCGAACATTTATCCCTTGATTTATTAGTATAACAGTATCTGTTGACCAAAAGTGGTTTCTAATGTATCCGTTACCATGGCAACCTAGATTTAATTTCAAATTTGAAAACTGACAAGGGATTGAGATAAGATATATCCCAAAAACTTCATGAAAACAGATGCTGCAGCTGTTGGGTATTTATGACAAAAGTAAAGTGGTCAACTTATTTTAAATGTATTAAAGTTGCCTATTCACGGTTCAGGGTAAAATACTTCAGTGTCTCAGTAGTGGTTAAAATTAATTGTACCAGTATACAATGCCTATAACTGACTGAAAAGGTGCGAATTTTGCAGAAATTTCGGACTAATCAGGGCTGAAGGTTATAAAACTGAGCATGGAAACCAGTCTCAAATCTCAAGCATCTGTTTGCAATCAGATGCTTGAGATTTGAGACTGGTTTCCATGCTCAGTTTTATAACCTTGGGCACAGTACATTTAGGATCTGTTGTGAGTGAATTTTACTGCATTATTAACGCTGTAACAACTTTGGATTAAAATATATTCTCTATATACATAGAAAGATGACAGTGTAAGAATATTACATCATATTTACTTTGTTTAAAGGTCTTCTTTTTCTGCTTATAAGACAAGAAATTTTAGAAAATATATTTTAATTTATTAATTTGTAATTTGTCAAGAGCTTTAATTAGATATAACGAATTGTGTGGCCTTTAATTATGTTATTGGAGTGCACCCTTGCGTCGATAGAAGTTCATCAGTGATACATGATAAATAGATGTTTGCGTTAAGTTTTCTCGTTTAAAATTGGTAGCATTTGTATGTTTTAAACTTACTTGTAAGTGTTGATTTTTCCCATTTCAACTCGATGCTTAGTCTTTTGGGGGGCATTTTACAAAGTCAAGTTTATCATGTATACGTGATTTATTATAATACAATGTATATGCAATTCCCTTGAGTAATTTAGGTAATTGCAATACTCGTGATATTGACGAAGAATTTCATTTGTGAAAAGTGCAATGGCGACAAAAAATATTTCGCATAATTCGCGCTATGGTTAATGCGCGAATATACACACTAGCGACATTACACTGTTATAATACGTCTATATAGAGCAATACAATAGCGCAAATGTTATCCGCGCGAATAAATCGTTCGTGGCTTTAGTGCGAAAATTTGTCCCCGCGAAAATAAATGAAAATTAATTTGGTTAGGTGATACCTTGCAAATATAGAAAACAACAAATTAATTCAAAGTGATGGGTCGTGTTAAGAAAGTGATTTCATAAGAGTATTTTTTTATTCTGTGTAGCACAATTAATGTACTGAATAAATACAATTAATTATCACAGCATGAAATTCAAATTTTCATGGTCAGTTCATGCTACTGAATACAATATATATCATGACTTATTACCATCATAATGTGTTTTATCACATGGGGTTTCTTTTAAATATGAGTATACGTTATGATACAAGACCCAAACATATATAAATGCATATGTTACTAAATGAATGTTAGATTCGTGTATTTTTATATGTTACTAAATACTTTTGAAGTAAATTATGTTAAATATATGTTCGATTCAATCGTGGATACACGGAATACATCATGAAAATGGTAAATCTGCGTTTTGCATTTGTAAACAAAACATACGTGATGTTTTTAATAGACTCAACAAAACAAATTAACAGTAAACTGTAAAATTACGTATTCTTCAATATAACGTTCATGTATTCATGTGATGAGTATATGAAAAATCTTGAATCTTTCCAATTGAAGTTTAAGCACCACTGAAGTAAAAAAAAAATGTTAACGAATCTGTGGATATAATAATACTATTATGTTTTTTGTGACTTAAACAGTTGTATTTGCAGTGAAAAATCAAGTTAGACAGAATTAAGTTTAGGATGAATCTCATTTATACCGGTTGAGTGAACAAGGAATACTGTTTATTCCAATTTTGGGAAACGGTAGGTCTTTTACGCGTATTCAATCTGGCCATGCTGGTAACTAAAACAAACTTTACATCTATTTCTGCGAATTTATATATTCATATATTCGTGTGTATTAAATTACGGGGCTTTTGATTTTGTGGGTTCTTTTAAGTTTACAGTTTATCGATTTTCTTCAATCGCATAACAAACGACCCTAAAATACGTGTTTTTTAGACGAACGATTGACGGACGAAGTTCACTCAACTTGATACTCCACGACTACAAAGAATTTAAAGTGCTCGGGTATACATCATGAGAAGACCGATGTTAAGTAAGTTTATGTCCCGTTTCGTTTTTATGAACCGTTTCGTTCCGGGTAGATGAATTTTTGAGTTAACTGTCACTGATTAAATAAATTAGGCAATAAAACAGAGAATTATATTTGACGACCCACTTCGCTTTGACTCGACATTTGTAATTCTACAATTGACTGTAACTCTGTAAAATTTTCAAAATAAACGGATTGACTATCAAATAATAAAATCGTAAATTCTGCTCTTTTCCAGTGCTTCCAAAGCTCGGTAGCATACACGGTTGCCGTTGAGGCAAACCAAAGGGTATCGTACACGGTTGTCATTGCGTTTTAATGTGGCAGCGAATCTACGGGTACCGTACACCGTTGTCGTTGCTTTGATGTGACAGCGAATCTATGGGTACCGTACTTGGTTGGCGTTGCGTTTAAATGTGGCAGCGAATCTATGGGTATCGTACACCGTTGCCGTTGCGTTTCAATGTGGCAGCGAATCTATGGGTACCGTACTGGGTTGGCGTTGCGTTTTAATGTGGCAGCGAATCTATGGATACCGTATGGGATTGGCGTTGCGTTTAAATGTGGCAGCGAATCTATGGGTACCATACACGGTTGCCGTTGCGTTTCATTGTGGAGGCGAATCTATGCGGTTACCGTACTGGGTTGTCGTTGCGTTTTAATTAATGTGGCATTGGATCTATGTGTACCGTACTGGCTTGTTATTGGGTTTTTATGCGGAAGCGAAACAATATTTATCACTCGATACGTTGAACTGAAATACATGTAAATGTTCGTTTTTATAGTAAGAAAATGGTTTGAACTTTCATTTTGCTGACTAAAAAGACAACGCAAAAACTGCAACTGAATAATGCATACAGTCACAAAATGTAATTTTAAAGAATGTTTATTGGCCTAAAACAACCCAAGCACAGCAATGATGATGAAATATTTTTAGTTAATAATGTTCATACAATTTCAGTATCAATAAGAGACATTCCTGTGCTTTATTACCTAGATATTTTCTTGTTAAAATCGACGGAACATTATATACATAATATTACGAATAAAGGCAAGGCATTTTTATCACCCATCAGCAATTAGGGCATGCTTTTTGAACGAGTGCAGCATTCGATATGGTCTGCAAACATATGTGTAAACAGGGGCGGATCGAGAGGGGATTGCACGAACTTCTTTTGGGGGCAGAAATATCAAATTTGAATTGAAAATTTGGCAAGAAATATGGAAATTATCATGTAGAAGATGTGTATTTATTACTAATTGAATGAAGTGTGATACGCGGTATTAAATGCATTTCTTGTGTCAAAACTACATTTTCCGCCAAAATGAATAAAAAATGAATTATATTACAAATAAATTAAATTACAGTTTAATTACATGTAACTGCCCCTAAGACCGCTTACGAACCCCATTCTGAAAATCTTGCCCTCGACCCTGATGTGTGCTCATGTTTTACTTTAATAAATAAAAACACATTTTAATTGACATAAACAACGGTTACGTTGAGTGACTTAAACTATTACTGTCGCGTAACTTGGATTTTTAGTCAGAAATAACATTTTTACTGTAGATATTAATGACAAAAGAAGTCAGAATTCGAGTGATACCGTATGCTGTCTTTCGACACCTTTAAGGCCGACGTCTTATGCAATACTGAAGGTTTCAAATAATCGTGCAGATTTATTTGTTGTTTTCTATCCTTTTAAACTGTAAAGTGCATGAGTTAGCTACCTGTGGGATGTATATTTTAAACTGGTCGAGATGGGATAATTGTTTTTGCAGGGGCGGATCCAGAGGGGGTTAAGTGGGGTTGCTCGAACGAAACCTCCTTTTTGGTAGCAATATTACTTTTTTATGGTCATTTCGGACAGAAAGTTTAAAGTTATCATGTAACTACCCATGACTGCCACAAACGAACCCCTTTCTAGAAATCTTGCATACTACCCTGATTTGATTCTGCAGTGATTTAACCGATGCATTTCGAAAAGTGGAAATATAGCCAAACTTGTCTTGAAAGTCCACTAATAGAAAAACTTAAAGTGGTCTTAGGAGGGCAGATGGTCTTTCTTCGCAGATATTTTAGTTCTTTTAATCAGTTACTGGGACAAATACAATGTGGTCTTTATCTACAGGTGGTCTCTGGTAACAGGTGGTCTAAGTTTGAACAGTATTTGTGTCATAGTGAGCGTAACCAGTAGTTATTTTGGAATGTTTATAAATTATCTTAACAAATATCTGGACGACGTAACCTATGGGCATTTTGATGAATATGCACATATTTTCAACAATTTTCCCTAGTACAATGAAGTTACGTGTATTACTACGACATGATGCTATCAGTAAGTACATTTTATCTTACGAAACTAAACGAAAACACTTGAATGCAATATGGTAAATAATTTAAATTGTCGAAATTTTCTTAGCGTGTGTTCGCCTTTAAAATACAGCGAACGGTGTAAAAAAATCATACTCTTGTCACCATAAAGTATTATTATGAATTTTAGTGATCATTGCTTTGCTTATTTTTTCTTGGTAGACATGGATAAAATCGTTAAAGTTAATTAATCATTTATTTTTAACCCATTTCTCCATATATAAGGGTTCTACAGCGTGAGCGACCATTGTAAATCCTAATCAGCGGGTACATTTTTGTCATCTGATCTGGATATACAGTGTTCCTTCTTGATCGGAAATAACACAATGAATCATATTTAGCAATAGCGTAGATCCTGACCAGAACGCATAAATGCGACTTCTGATCTGGTTCTACACTGTTCTGTTCGCCAATGGATAACAGCCTATCCGGTTTTCATTTTGGCCGATGTTCTATCTATAGACCAATTAATCAAATGCTGTATAAAGTCACTGTTTTTAAGGAACTTCATACTGTCAGTTTTAGTAAAAACAATGCATTAAGTTTTTCCGAATCTGAAAGGCCCGTCCCATCCCCAAAATGGTGAAAAAAAACTATGTTAGGTACTTCGCGATATGTTTTTTTGTGAAATATAACAAATGAATTGACGGAAAAAATGAAGTGATATTTTGACAGTTTATTCACTTTAACCGTCAAAAGAGTTTGATTTTAAGTGGCAAAAATCATTTTGCCTGTCTAGACCTTTCTATTAGTCGCGTGTCGAAAATCATGTCCATTTTTCAATACCAGTGACCATTAAAATTACACCCCGTGACATGCAGAAGCCTGTTAAACTTCGTGATGTGACGTTTACACGAGATATTTCATAAATCATGTTTATAAGTGGTGTTCTCTTGTCATTTCATTAATTTAAAGCAATATTTCACAAAACTGCCCATCTTTCCCCTACCTCTTTGCGAGTCAATTACCTCCACTGGTAATTTAATAAATACACAATTATGGGAACGTAGTTGACAGCCCGGTGACACAATTTCAAGGTTTTGGGATGACAATGGACAACAAGATGTCAGCCGAGTACAATTATTTCGATGTATTTACAAGATGGCTATCACTTTCCACCGTGAACCAAACGACAACGTGAGCAGCATCCCTGAGGCGCTTGGCAAAAGTTGACACCATGACAGTCACGTGATTCAGAGTCACGGTCCAGGTATGCGAATCGTTTTTAATGAAAAAATCTTGACCGTCACCGAGTTAGTTCGCTTTCAATTTGGGATCGTAAATGTTATAAATACACAGAAATATTCTATTTTTAATTTATCTACGATATAAGGAAATTATTAAAGCTGGATTTAAAAATACACTTCTTTACAGATACAGAGGAAAAACCTCATCGGCAATCTGAAGGTATACATTTTAGTTTTTTCCTTTGAAAAAAAAATTAGTTCATTTAAAGCATTTCAAAGAAAAGCAAAATTTTCGCTGTTAACGTCAAAAACGCAACAAAAAACACCACTTAAGCAAAACATCTAACTGTTGATAATGTTAACTGTTTATTTTCATCCCAAAGTTTACAATTTGTTATCCCATATAATAAGTATAGTCATTTTTCGTATCCATTTGACAGTAAAATTACATTCAGGGGACGCATTCGGCGTGAAATTATGTATACCGTTCGAGTGATGGTGTACGGCAAATAAGATACGTTACCATTGAAACCAAAATTAATGGGTTGTAACCGAAGAAGCCAAATGTAAATTTCGCAAATATTTTTGACAATCTTTTTATACGGGTTGCTAACCGTTTCGCTACTGTTAATTTATAATTTTTATCAAAATTGTACTATAATGATAAGTACATGATAATTTTATGGGGATCTGAAAATTTTGTCGCTAAAAATCACAAAAACAGCAGTACTAAACATACAATAATACATAACCAGTCGTAATAAACATACAGTAATAAAATTTGAATAAGGCAAATAGGGCCACCCATTTATTCACAGCGATACAGATGTTTTACGAGTTGGATTTTCAGCAAATTTGTGTTCCGTTCTTTGGTCCGAATCATCGTTCCTTACCAGGGCCCAAGATCATAAAACTAAATCTGGAGATCAGTCTCAAATCTCAAGCATCTGATTGGCTGAAATGGCGACCAGTCGCCATTTCAGCCAATCAGATTCTTGAGATTTGAGACTGGTTTCCTTGCTCAGCTTTATAACCTTGGGCACAGATCCAGATAGAATCTAAGCCAAGCTGTAAAATAGATTAAAAAGAAACTTTCAAAGCCACTGAACACGACAAACCAAAATATTGTAGACTCGGTTTGGCTCAACACGTTCATGAGCGGTAATTGTAGTACAACCGCCTAAGCACCGGGATGAGCGCATCTCAACATTTACACAAATATATAAGTATCGTACTCAACGACCTTTAAAGGACTCTATAATTGGGAAATAATAATTGATAATTAATTGATTACGTAATGAAGCTGTCGTTATTTTAAACAGTAATTAAATTTATACTTTTAATACGATTTCCAATGCAATGCTATGCTTTCTATGCTAATACATGTAAATTAAATCTTATTTTTAAACAGGTTCCTCAACTTTTATTGTGGTATCAAATAAATTCGCAGGTACGAATTTTTGAGCAGATCTCAAACATTGAGTTTTATGTGGGCATATACTCGTATTCGAGCAATTTGATTATTTTACGTGACAAATAATATGTGCTTAAAATTTCAATAATTAGGGACTTAAAGCTCGCACTTTTATGTGCGCGAAATACGCACAAAAAATACGCACACTTTAAACCTGCTTCTTAAAATAATTGTGTAAAGTGCGCAGTTTTAACTGTATAATTTTGGTTTAAAATTCTGTTTCATTTTATGGAGTCATGTACAAAACAAGAATTGAGGAAAAACATGATACGCAGTTAAAACAGAAACATGAAACCTGTGTTATGGGTTTGTTTTCGAAAGCAAGCGTTACCGGAAGCCATTATATGAAACCTAAAGCGCGCATTGTCTGTGTAGTTTAAATATATATTGTAATAACAAGATATTACGTTACTACATTAACTCATCTTTGCAAAGCACGCTTTTAAAAACTGCCTTATCGTTACTACTTTAAATTTTGGGACAGCGTTAATATTGGTACAGCATTAGTTTTCACGAAAATTAATTATTGCTAGCCTCCCTTATATTTTGGGACACATCAAGGATTAGTATTTTCTGTCCCTATGTTTAAGGTCACTTTCAGAAACAACATGTTCTCGTCCCTAAATTTTGGGACACGAAATATTTTATTTATCATTATTTTTAACTGTCCCAAGAATTAGGGTAATTACGGTATTTTATTTAGAGATTTGCAAAACAGCTGTGATGTTTGCACATCGTGATCATTATATAATGTACGTTAAATACTGTAACAAAATCATATTTCATAATGTTCTACTTGAAATGTTTACATTTTTACTAATCATTGACAAATATGATTCAATTTGGAAGTCACGACAGTTTGTTATATTGTGTGAATAATTCGCATTTTACACTTAACCTTAATGCAATTTTCGTGAGGATGTTACATGTTGTAGCTCACTCCTCACAAGTTTCAATTTAAAACAAAAAAACAAACAAACTAACAACAGTAAGTCATACTTAATTAAAATAATTATACTCTATTTTTATCCAGAGTTCCTGAGCAAATAAGGTAATGTTCTTTCTATTTCTATATTAAATTCTATATTCTTTTTTTGCTTGACCGACTGACTGCATTTTCGGCAGACAGTTTTATGATTATAGTTATCTTTACTAATTTTGCATGTCATGTTTTGTGGTTGCAGGTTAAATAACTCTAATTTTGCGTGCACACCCTATGAGGAAATCTACATAAAGAATTTCTTGTGGGAATACAATGAGGGAAGTGTTGGCATCCGATGCATGACTACTTTGTGTTAGGTTGGAGAAGGATGGGACAAAGGACATGGATATAAGAAGCCGAAAACTTTATTGGAATTATGAACAATTACGAGTAGGCCTAAGCAACAAGAACGCGGCTAGTTACTATGGAAACAATACTGTGGTATTGAGAAACCTGCAAAGGGAAGCATTTCGACGGTGGTATGTTCAAATTTCGATGCAAAGGACAGGTATAAACTAAGAACGCTGGTAATGCCACACGAAGGTGAACAAGTCCATGATTACTTCACATACAGAAGTACAACGTTCTCAGGAAAACCGATGTGCTAGCATGTCCGCATGACACAGGGCGACACATTGTCATCAGGGAAACAATATTTCAGATTTGCCATGATTCCCGGTATCTGGAATAAACACGGATCGAAAACTTACGGAATTGTCTGGCAAGTAATGTTGGATGCAGCAATTATCAAGGTCACACCATGAAGGTGCGAATTAACCTTGTTGCTATGGATACACACCATTTTGGATCGAGGGATAGCGATAACCTTGACAGTGCTCACGGATCACTTTGCTTTAAGTGAAATGTTGGTATAAATTGGATAAGGGCATTGGGCGGATACACTCTTGTTATCATAGCTTGGTACATTACGCCAAAAAGGATTTGTGAAAGCAAACCGTAACTATGGTTTCACAATTTTTGGAAGTGGGTCGCGGGGCGACATCCTTGTCTCCATGCAATATATTCACAGCATGAGACAGTGTGTCCTCCCTTGGGTCGCTTCTAATATCATCCTGGAAACTTTGCCATGGAAACACCAAGGACGACAGGTTGCTATTGAAACAAATATAGACCATGAATTTTAATGCAAATATTAAGATATTAAATATCAGGACCTAAATCATACAATCAGAACTTGAAGCAATTGCTACGGAGACAACGGTTGCTATGAAAGCACTAAGGGAATCGGGTTGCTTTGGAAACGGAATAGAAAGGTTGCTATGAATTGAAAAAGGAACAATGAGGACATTATCTGAATCTCCGGTAGTCACAGAAACAATGGACCCATTACTACTATCTGCAGCTTAGATTCCATAGAAACAACCAGAAGCTAAGGTTGCATTGGAGACATTATAGAATTCGGTTGCTATGGATATAATCAGATTCTCAGGTTACCATGGAAACAATCGGAAGCTTTTTTTAAAAAACAGTAAAGAACTCAGTTTATATTTATTATAATCAGGTTCTCTGGCTAACATGGAAACAATCTGAAGCTTAGGTTGCTATGTAAACAGTCTTCACTTCAGTTTTTATGGTTACCATGGAAACAATCCGACATTATTGGGCACAAGAGAAAATTGGCCTCTTTTCTAAGGGTTGACTAACTGCTCCCATGGTGACATTTACCTCATGAGACAGTGTGTCCTCCCTCAGGTTGCCACGGCCACAAATCATCAAGTGCTATTTTAGAGAAAAGCAACACAGAATAGGAAAAGATTTGCAAAGCCTGAGATACCCTTGTTTCCCAAATGAATGCATTTTCAATAGATCAACTTCAATTCCAGGTTCATTAAATGAGCACAGCCATGCGAAAACACATCTTCTGGAAGTTTAGGTAATTTTCGTGGAAGTTTACGTCATTCCATGAAATGACATCATGATGATCCGACCCCATGGATATGCAGGCTGATCTGGATCTACATTGTTTGCCACCAAATAAAAGGGAAAGTTTTAATGACCGACAGACCAACAAATATAGTAGTCCCTACAGAATGATGTTTTTTCTCTTACCCATTGGTAGAAAATGCGATATAAACGGTTCACTTTGTATGTTGGTCACAAACACTTAGCATGGGCTACAACGCTGTCATTTATTTCATTTATTAATACTTCTTCATCAAATTTTTAACTTTCAATTTATATTGTTTATGACAACAGGTTTGTGATGAAGTCAAAATCTTTTGATCAAGGTCACATTTGACAAAGTTCTGCCCCCTTTTTCTGACAGAGTATCCGAGAGCAACACAAGTGTATCCACATATCTAGCCTGTGGAAAATGATGACTCAAGAAGTATCAAATTTCTACACTCTCAATTCCAAACCAAGCATAAAATGACGAGTAATTCAATTCAAACGGTTACAAAATTTTATTTCTACGGCTGCAAATTGAATGATGAGTTGATAACATACAGTGCAAATACTATCAATGAATCTTTTTCATCAAACCGCCATTTTCAATTTAACACAAGAGCTGTCACTGGAATTGACATATGCCCCCGAAATGCAGCTTGAAATCAAATAGGTATACATGTGTAATAAATAAACATATGTAATGAAAAATATGCTTGTGGAAGACGAAGCATACTGCATGCATATAATGTGAAAGATGAAAGGATCATAATTATGTTTCAAGTCTGTAGTAAATATATAGTTAAATAAAGTTAAATATTAATATGAACAAGAGGTCCATGATGGCCCTTTATCACTCACCTGAGTGCAACGTCTCGATATGGTGAACATTTACATCAAGTTATTTTAAAATCCAATAAGAAACAACAAATCTACAGCTTGGAAAAGAAAATGCTATTTTTCGTAACAGTGACCTTGACCTTTGACCTACAGGCATGGGTATTGTAAGCAACACATCCCTTTGTCATGGTGAATATTTTTGTAAAGTTATTTTGAAATCACTTCATTCATTAGGAATTAACAGCCAAGACAAGAAAATGTTATTTTTAGTAACAGTGACCTTGACCTTGGACCAACAGGCATGGGTATTGTACGCGAAAGTACACCTTGTCATGGTAAACATTTGAGCCAAGTTATTTTAAAATCCAATGAGAAATAACAAATTTACAGCATGGACAAGATTTTTCTATTTATAGTAACAGTGACCTAGTTTTTGAACCCAGGTGACCCATATTCAAACTCAACCAATTAATAACTGGGACATATGTCCTGACCAAGTTTCTTTACAATCTGAGAGTAAAATTGTGACCACTATAGTGTAAACAAGAAAATTCTATTTTTAGTAACAGTGATCTAGTTTTTGGACCCAGATGACCCATATTCGAACTTGTCTGACAAATCATTAGGACAAACATCCTGACGAAGTTTCATGACAATCGGAGCAAAAATGTGACCTCTAGAGTGTTAACAAGAAAATTCTATTTTAAGTAACAGTGACCTAGTTTTGGGACCCAGATGACCCATATTCAAACTCGTCCGAGAAATCATTGGGACAAACATCCTGACCAAATGTCATGACAATCAGAACAAAAATGTGACCGCTAGAGTGTTAACAAGAAAATTCTATTTATAGTAACAGTTACCTAGTTTTTGGACCCAGGTGACCCATATTCAAACTCGGCCTAGAAATAAATGGGACAAATATCCTGACCAAGTTTCATGATAATTGGAGCAAAAATGTGACTGCTAGAGTGTTAACAAAAAAATTCTATTTATAGTAACAGTGACCTAGTTTTTGGGATCAGGTGACCCATATTCATACTCGGCCTAGAAATAAATGGGACAAATATCCTGACCAAGTTTCATGATAATTCGAGCAAAAATGTGACCGCTAGAGTTTTAACAAGAAAATTCTATTTATAGTAACAGTGACCTAGTTTTTGGACCAGGGTGAACCTTATTCGAACTCGTCCGAGAATTCATTGGGACAAACATCCAGACCAAGTTTCATGACAATCGGAGCAAAAATGTGACCGCTAGAGTGTTAACAAGAAAATTCTATTTTTAGTAACAGTGACCTAGTTTTTGGACCCTGATGACCCATATTAAAACTCGTCCAAGAAATCATTGGGACAAACATCCTGACCAAATTTCATGACAATCGGACAAAAAAATGTTACCTCTATTGCGTTAACAAAATTTACCTTAGTGTTAGGGTTTAGGGTTAGGTAAAAAGGCCCATAACTCAGCCAAAAATAATCCGATCAGAAATTCCTTTGGATATGCATAACAAGTCTTGGTGACAAACACTCCTGTGAAGTTTCAATGAAATCCCTCAAGCGATTTCAGTTTACGTTAGGGTTAGGGTTTAGGGTTAGGTAAAAAGGTCCATAACTCGGCCAAAAATAATCCGATCAGAAATTCCTTCGGATATGCACATCTATGCTTAGTGACAAACACTCCTGTGAAGTTTCAATGAAATCCCTCAATCGGTTTGGGAGAAGAAGCGAGGACAAGATTTTACTTCAAAGGGCCATAACTCAGCCAAAAATAATCGGAGCAGAAATTCCTGACGATATGCACAACTAGGCTTGGTGACAAACATTCCTGTGAAGTTTCAAAGAAATCCCTCAAGCGGTTTCAGAGGAGAAGCGAGGACAAGATTATTTCGGACGGACGGAAGGACGGACGGTCCGATTACTATATGCCTTCTTTCGGGGGCATAAAAATTAACATCCAATATCTAAAATTACCCACACTACATCTCAAAAAAGAACAAGGGGTATATTAGGTCACACGCCACAGCCGACGAGGAAAAATAATTTAAAGATGGTTGCGGTAGTTTCCGATTTCACATTATTAATTTTATTTGTGCATCATTTGCATGACACTATGTTTCGAAACTGATACTAGTTTATTCACAAGTATGTTTATTCAAAGAAATTCTCTCTCCTTTAAGAGATGATTCCTGTGTTCAACCCTTTCCTCCATAGATACACTTATATCACATGGGCGAACAGTGTAATCGGCACATCAGAATCTACATTGTTTGCTTTTTGATTCATTATGTTATTTCTTACTAAGATGCTGATCAGATGGCACAGATGTGCCGGCTGATCTGTATCTACACTGGTTGAACATGCGTAAACATGGTATATATGGAGTAAAGGTTTAAATTTCCACTGAGATGAACACCTTGAATGTTTTATAAGGTTTTCAACTTTAGTGTTAAATATGGAAACGGCGCGCACGTAAAAGGCATAATGTTGTGAATTTGGAAACTACCGCAAATGTCTTTAACTACAAACTCTACACATTTGGTACTGATATAGTTCTGTCTAACTTTTCATATAAAAATTTATTCAGTCAATATTATTAGGATTCACCATAGGTAAAAAGTACATGTAATCATTAAATTCACAAATTTCGGCCATTTTGAGCAAAAATGGTTTAATTGTAAGTATTAGTCTTAAATATAAATAGAGCCAAAAGCATGTGCTGTTAAATTGTACTTATGTAATACCAAGATATGTTGATTCATCATACATTTTCACCATGCATGCTTTTCCAAAATGCCTTACTAGTACTTTATTCAAACAATTAAAAGACAGTTGGCAAAAAGCAATGATTGCTGAATTATGACCTGTTGTCAATTTCTAATATTTTCCAAATAGGCTACAACATGTTTCTTTACAGACCCCTTTGTTGAACACATAACACAGTTTTTGAACACATCTGGTATACACGAGTTATTTGAACACGAGATTATGCCTTATTTGAACACATTTGGTAAATACATGTACTTCAGATACTGCTTTAACCCTTTACTTCATGGGATCTGGTCTGAAGGTTATAAAGCTGAGATTGGAAACCAGTCTCAAATCTCAAGCATCTGATTGGCTGAAATGGCGACTGGTCGCCATTTCAGCCAATCAGATGCTTGAGATTTGAGACTGGTTTCCATGCTCAGTTTTATAACCTTGTGATATGGCTGTTATCCAATGGGAAAACTAGGAAAATCCAGGTCAGCCCTCACATCTCTGCCCTCTGATCAGGATCTTCACTTCATTGTTAGGTTCTTAAAGTTACTTCTGATCATGAAGCCAACAGTGTAGATCCAGATCAGACAGCACAGATGGTTGCACATGCAATAAAACCCATATATATATAAAGAGTTAAAAGTAACATCTTCTGTATTCACATAATTAACAGACAATACTTAAATAATTTAAATACAATTTAACATTTGTAAAGATTTCCTGTTTTTATTTAATATTATTTCAAGAGTAGGCCTTTATATTCTTCTGCCTAAAAGGGTTTAATAGATCTGTTTGTAATTTCATCTGACTTAAAACTGCCAATTCACAGTTCAGGGTGGAGTACTTCAATGCCGTTATTATTATTAATTGTACTCCTGTGTAATGCCTTTATATGACTGAACTGGAGCAAAATTTGCCAAATCTTTGCATTTATCACCACATTTTAGGATCTGTTTTGAGTGAATTTTACTGTTACAGCTGTAACAACTTTGTCTTTAAATATATTCACTCTTATGTTGACTGTGTAAGAACATTACATCATATTTACTTTGTTTACAGGTCTGCTATAGTTTATATGATAAATTTTGCTATCTTAAAAATATTTTCATCCTGATCTGTGAACAGGCACCTTTAATAGATCTGTTTGAAATTTCATCTGTCTTAATACCATGTATCGAATTAATATTTGAAACTTCATTGGAACTGGTTGTCAAGTCAGATGACAACTGCACACAGTAAGTTAAAAACTTTCAAAAGATCTTTTGTGACAGCTAAACTGAATTCAACGTGTGCGAGAGTATCTAATGAACAACATATTACAGGTCAATTTCATGTTCTATTTACAATTAAATAAAACTACAGTTAAACCCCCTATAAAGATCACCCCTGTATTAAGACCACCATTTCACAGTCTTATTTTACAGATTTACATTAAATTCCACCCCGAATAAACCATTCCTTTTCTTATCCTTTTACTACACAGTTACACCTTTTTTGCGTGGGTAAACAGTGTAGATCCAGATCTGCAGGAACATAAATACTGTCTGATCAGGATCTACACTGTAAGCTGTTAGATTCATTAGGTTATTTCTGACCTAGATATGACCAGAGTAGATCCAGATCAGACAATAAAGATGTGCCAGCTGACCTGGAACTTCACTGGTTGCATATGCGTTTAACCCTTTCCTTGATATATACGCATTTTTTACGCATGTGCGACCAGTGTAGATCCAGATCACCAGGCACATCCTTGCCATCTGATCAGGAACTTCACTGGTTGCATTTTTGGTCAGAAATAACAGGGCTTTTTCAGGGTTTTTTGGGAAAAGGCCCCTGCTCAAATTGGGAATTTTTCACACGGTATACACTGGTTTACACATTTTCCATACAAAATTTCAAGGAATGTAGGTTTCACAGATCATTGATCAACTGTAAACAACTAATTTTGTAATTTGAAAAGCCCCTTGATTATATGGTTTCTCTTTATTGTTTCTGTGTTTTAGGCAAAAAAATTATTTCTATTGAAATGGGAATTTTTTTCTTGAAATTGGGAAAAATTGTCCATATTTGGCATTGGGAATGGGGCCCATTATCGGCCCCGTGAGACTAGCTGAAAGAGCCCTGAATAACCTAATGAATCAAAAAGCGAACAGTTTAGATCCTGATCAGATGGCACGCATGTGCCAACTGATCAAATCTAAACTGTTCGCCCTAGCAATAAAGGTGTATCTATACAGGAAAGGGTTAAAATGGGTATCTATGGAGTTAAGTTAAAACCACTTTTGCCAAGTCCCAAAGGTGATCATAAAAGCAGGGTTTCACTGTATTAAAAATTTCAGTATTTATTCCTCCATCAATTTTTAGACTTCAATTAGACGGGTGTATTGGTCAGGCTCAGTGGAGAGTGTAGGGACGTCAGCCGTCGCTTGTTCTTCTTGCCACGAGGTCTGGTGGGCTGAGGGGTCAGGGGCTCGGAGTCAGATTCAGCACTTTCATTCTCTTTTTCAGCTACCCCTGGAAGTAAACAACAAATAAATTAAACTAGAATTTAGCGTTACACAAAATTCCAAGTATAAAGTGAACTGGAAATGTCTTTTAAAGTTATAGGCAACATAAAGTTCCATGTTTTAGTTGGGGGACTACCAGACGTCACCAGACAGTGAGTCTACCTGCTATCCAAGGTGACCCAAAAGCCTCAAATTCAATGAAAGGTCAATCTACAGAAAAACCCCTAACTGGGATAATGCCAGGACAACATCCAATATTTTACAATCTCTATTTACAGTTCTGCACTATTTTCCATCACAAAATTAACCCTTTACCAGGAGTTTCACTTAAACCTGAAATTCAAGGGTCACAATTAAATCTGCGAGCTAATACTCACTAGTGATACCACCGCTTTGAGAAATATGACTTTCAAAATGATTTATTGTTGTAGTAGAAGTTTTCTATAAAAGTAGATGAGCACGGAGCATAAAATCGCATTGCACCATATGGGACTATGGAAGAAATATGCAAAATATCAGGCTGAAAGGGGGGGGGGGGGGGGGGTGCTGAATACAATATTAACTTTATATTATAATGAATTAAGACCCCTGAGTGGAAATTCTAAAGGTTGAGCATTTTTTGAAATTTCAATGGTTAAAACTGTTTCAAGGTTCAAATGGAACCCCTGCCATTAATCTATCTCTCTATAATTATATATCATACAGTTTTAGTCCATATATATGGTATTTTGTCACATGCATGAACAGGGTAGATCCAGATCAGCTAGCACATCTGTGCCATCAGGTAAGGATCAACAGTGTTTGATTTTTGCTTAAAATAATGTAACAAATCTACTAAAAGCAAACAGTGTAGATCATGACCAGATAGCAGGAATGTGCCAGGTGATCTGGGTCTACACTTGTATGCTCATGCAATAAAACCCGTATATATGATGCAAAGGGTCAAGATCATCCCACTACTAGGACCAGTGTTGACCATAAGTGGTTTTTTCAGCAGATGTCACTGTATTTGACAAATTTAGCAGTTAATGGGTTTAATATGTCAAGATTTGGGAGTTGCCAAAATAATTTCATGGGACGTATTAAGTAACATATAAATCAGTAAAAATGTGTTTTTTCTATTGCTATTAGAAATATAAACCATCAACTAGAACTGCTTTTGGGAAAAGCACATGTCTCCCACAAAGGCATCATCTTTGATGATGCACAGGATAAAACTGGTGAAGTGAATATAAAGATGGCAATTTATTAAAAGGGCATACGGAAGTTCTGTGCAATATTAGTCATAAACAATGTCACAAATTTTTGGAGGATCAGGAAAAACATAAGTTTCAATTTCTGATGGGCCATAATCCTGAAGTGCCAGGGTCAATGTGGCTGGTTGTCAAACTTGTTGTCATTAACATTTTGATATATCAGTGAAGATGCACTGAAAAAAGACCATGAGAGTGAGTGTACAAGGCTATCAAGGCCAATTGTAAATAAATAAATGGGCCATAAGTCTTATGTGCCGGGGTCAAAGCGGCTGTTTTTTTATTACACAGATAATTATAGCATTTGGTGAACATCATATAATAAAAATAGCAGAAAATGAGACAAGAACCAAATCATGAGTATGGAACAGATATTGTAAAATGAAAACTTAAACAGTGTAAGAAATACCTTTATAGCTGCTTAGCACAGTACTTTCTCATAATGCAATGTAGGTAATGTCATGATAGCTATAGTATAGATGAACCAGGTTAGTGACATGTTTAAAAGGCTAATTTCGGATAAATCAAAGGGCCATAAATCTGATATGCCTGGTGCAAAGTGGCTGGTTTTCGAAATTGGCCAAGATATTAAGGCCACACACATTATCATAATGTTTATTGAAAATCAGTTGATGAATATTTCAGTTACATAGCAGACAAGGCTTAAACAGCCAATTTTGGATAATTCAAGGGCCATAAATCTGACATGACTGGGGCAATACAGCTGGTTATCGAACTTGGCCGAGATATTATGGCCACAAACATTTTCATAAAGTATGGTGAAGATCAGATGATAACTGTTCAAGTTACAGAGTGGACAAGCCTCAAACAACTTATTTTTGATAATTCAAGGGCCATAATTCTGAGATTCCTTGGGCAATATGGCTGGTTATCGAACTTGATTGAGATATTATGGCCACTAACATTTTGATGAAGTTTGGTGATGATCCGATGAAAACTGTTTGACTTAGAGAGCGGACAAGCCTTAAACAACTTATTTTTGATAATTCAAGGGCCATAATTCTGAGATTCCTTGGGCAATATGGCTGGTTATCGAACTTGATCGAGATATTATGGCCACTAACATTTTGATGAAGTTTGGTGATGATGCGATGAAAACTGTTTGACTTAGAGAGCGGACAAGTGTGACAGACAGACGGACAGACAGACGGACAGACAGGAGCAAATCAAAATCCGAACAGAAACTCCTGACGATATGCACAACTAGGCTAGGTGACAAACATGCCTGTTAAGTTTCTATGAAATCCCCCAAGCGGTTTTGGAGATCAAGCATGGACAAGATTTCAATATGGAAGTTATATAGTAAAGAAAAGGGCCCATAACTCGGCCAAAACTAATCCAAGCGGAAACTCCTGACAATATGCACAACTACGCTTGGTGACAAACACTTCTGTGAAGTTTTAATGAAATTCCCCAAGCAGTTTTGGAGAAGAAGCATGGACAAGATTTCTATATAGAAGTTATAGTAAATTCAGAATGATGCCATTCGGGCTCACTAATGCACCTTTATAGTTTCAAAATGACTAAGGGCCATAATTCTGAGATTCCTTGGGCAATATGGCTGGTCATCGAACTTGATCGAGATAGTATGGCCACTAACATTTTGATGAAGTTTGGTGATGATCCGATGAAAACTGTTTGACTTAGAGAGCGGACAAGAGTGACAGTATGCCATTCGGTCCCACTAATGCACCTTTATAGTTTCAAAAATGACTAAGGGCCATAATTCTGAGATTCCTTGGGCAATATGGCTGGTTATCGAACTTGATCGAGATATTATGGCCACTAACATTTTGATGAAGTTTGGTGATGATCCGATGAAAACTGTTTGACTTAGAGAGCGGACAAGTGTGACAGACAGACAGACGGACGGACAGACAGGAGCAAATCAAAATGTCTCCCACACCACTACGTGGTGGGAGACATAATTACCAGTAGCATCTTACACAACACATACAAGTTTCTGTGTTAGTGACCTTTCAGGTAAGGTTAAAAACATATAATTCAAACTCGACATGAGACATCGATGCCAAATAAAATACACTTAAATGCTTGTTACATTATGTAACAATCACCACTGTCTTTATCAGTAAGAGGTTACTTCCCTTTCAAATAGGTGCAAACATTTAAATTTTAAATTAATTACTGACCAACATGTTAAAGGGAGATGTGCAGGGTCGAGCAGGTGTACTCGGTAAAATCATAAACAGATCAATCTATGTAACACTTACGTGTACTTTTCACTAAACTCTACATTTCAAACCCTACAGGAGGAAGTTTTTGGTTAATTTTACCATTTTACCGGACCCGAAAACAATCCGCTGAAGAAATCCCTATACAAAAATACAATCTATATTTAGTGATCATTCTATATTTAGCTCATCGCTGAGCTTACTATTCGTGGTGGCCCAGGCATTTTGAAACAAAAGGCGACGTCGAAAGTCGGCAAGGTACACCAAATGCGTATTTTGGTTGAAGTGATCACGCGACAATCCCAAAAACCACTGCGGCTTTACGCGGGAAATACAAAAATAGCTAACCTATGCGCGTCGCATAGGATAGGAAACACCATTTATATATCTTTTTTTATAAAATATTGGTTTGAAATTTTTCGGGTGTAAATCAATATTTAAGCTTCAAATAATGATATTCAACTGATTAATAACCCTTTTCGAAAATCTGTTCCATTCATCAATCCTGCACAACTCCCTTTAACACACTTAATATGGATTTATGAGTCATATTTATTGATATTATGCACACGATTTTATGTCTAAATCTACAAACTTATCATGTTATACTTTCTAACTTCATGAATAAAACATCTCAATTACTATTTATTTAAAATCTCCCAATTCTATGTATTCCGGTACTTTTTTCAGATTTCAAGTATCTATTAATTTAACAAGGAAGCATCATGATTAACAGTTGGGCATACAAATAACATGCAATTAACAAGGGATAAAATCACAGCAAATGTTTTTCATCACAAAATGAAAACTGTCTCAAAAAAGTGCTTCTTCACTGTTAAGTGCAATAGATGTGTAAATAATGGTCAATATATACCTGTAATCAATGAAGGAAATACAATTACACGTGCAAAAATAAACAATATGATACAAATACATAAGCTCTTAACCCTTTATTCCATGGGTTATGGCTGTTGTTCATGGTCAAACCACATATATTTCACTTTTCATTTCATTAGGATACAAGAAAGCCAAGTATAGATCCATGCTCAAGGTTATAAAACTGAGAATGGAAACCAGTCTCAAATCTCAAGCATCTGATTGGCTGAAATGGCGACCAATCTCAGGTTTATAACCTCCAGCCCCAGTTATACTGGCTGAGCCGAAACTACACAGTTCACCCATGTGGTAAGTCATATAAATGGAGTAAAGGGTTAATTCCATTCCAAAGTGCTGACTAAAAATGTGGTATCTACAGTAATTAAACCATTCCCTACATGTACACACCTTTATGGCACTGTTCAATTTCTGATATATTAGGCTATTTCTGACCAAAAAGCAAACAGTGCAGATTGTGAGGAGACAGCACTTATGTGCCGGCTGATCTGGATCTACACTGTTATCCCATTCCATAGAGCCATGTATATGAAGGAAAGGGTTAAAGACAACACAAAGTTAGTGATGTGAAAGTTAAAGCGTTACTCACAGTCTCACCATTCACCAGGGGTTAAAGGTCATACTAAAGCAAGAGAATATATTAATAAGTAGGGGTAAGCGATATACCACATATTTATGTGTGTATTTACCATGTATTAATATAAATGCATATTTATGGAGGTCAGGGTTAAAGGTAATATATACTAAAGCAAGAGAATATAATATAAAGCAGTGCTCTTCTCTAACATTTTCTACTAGTACTAGTAATTTTATCGCAGAACCCACAGTTTGAAACACACAAAACTAAAAAATATTTTTCTGCCGGATTGTGTTACAACTAATATTCTGCTAGCCACAAAAAATCTTCTGATGAGCAGGTCCATGTAAAAACAACCCAGTCCTGCTCGGGCCATTTTAGAACAGTTTAAGTGTTTCTAATATTTTGAAGAACAGAAAATTTGCAACATTAGCTGTGCCATGCATAGCAACAAGAATCTGATATAAAGAATTATATGAACAGTGAATATATGTGACATGCTTTGACAAAACCGGGCTTATTGAAATAGATGAAAAAAAGGAACTTTGAAAGCCAAACACAACAAATATCAAAATATTGCATGTTAGGTTTCATTGAGCAGGCTGTTCGTGAGCAGTAATGGAAATGCCTATTTCTGTCCATGGCACCTAGCCTCAGGATGAGTGCAACTAAATTTTCAAACATAAAATATTGTGCTCCAACAGCCTTGAATTGGTGTAATTAATAAAGGCACTGGCTGCATTGTAGACAATGATCAAATTGCTAGATAAGCACGTTAAAAAAATGGAAAACTGTTTCCGTCATGCAGTAAGGACACTTCTTTGACTGAATGCCACCCTGATCACACTGTGTCAACATGAAGGCAGATCTGGGTCTTCATGGGTCTCTACAATGCTTTTTTACATGCAGTAAGGACACAGCTTTTACTGACAGGAGAACAGTGTTGACCCTGATCAGACTGCATGGTGCTGGGTCTACACTGCTCACAATGGCCATAAGCCCCATTTTGTCATGGCACGTCACAAATAACAAAATTATAAAATGAAGCTGCAATGCAAAACGAAACTCACTTTATACCTTTTTTCTTTTTCGAGGTTTTATCAACCTCAAACAATTCAATATCACTTTCGTCACTGTCAACAAACACCTTGGCAGGTTTCTTCTTGGCTCCCCGTCCGTGCTGTGTCCTCTGTACAGGAGGCGACAGGTTCTCGCCTTCTTCTTCATCAGAACTTTCAACTTTCCGTCGGCCTTTCTTGGGTTTTGCTTTATTTGCTGCAACAAGTCAAACAATTTTATATAAATACTAGAATGTTCAGTTGAACACTTCTGTTGCCCTCTGGTGCTTTGTTGGAATAAAAAATCCAAGTACTAAAATTGATATAACTCCATTAAATGTGACCTTGACCTAATGAATTAAGCATCATCAAGACCATATTGTCATAAGAACATTTTTTTGAAAGTTTGATCAAGAAAAAGCAAAGCAATACCAAACATTTAGTTTTAGTGAGGAACAGATAGACTGACAAAGCAATCCCTATGTATTGCCTTTTCTTCAAAAGGGCAAAAAAAAAACACAAACTGTACAGGGTAAAGGTGGTACTTGATAAATTCTCAGTGGCTGAAGAGTCTAAAGGCTCCAGTGAAGTGTCTTCAGTATTCTTAAGTCATACCTGGTGTTTTAGCCCCTTTTCGCGGTGTTTTCAATTTCTTTGCGACCGGTGAGGCCCCGGCACGTTCAAGAATTTCATCTTCATTGAGGCCCTTCTTGTGACAACTCTCTATCCTGGATTCCAACTCATCTATCAGGGTCTAAAATAAAACAATTTAGAGGATAAGTTTTATTGTTACACTGCAAAGCAATTTCCTTGATTTTGATTTGTTGAATCGTCATAAATGTACATCCTTATCTATGGCCTGGCTGTAGATAAGTTGCAAGTAATATGGCACCTTCACAGTGTATCCTCACATACCGTCAAGAAACCAAATAACTATGTAATGTTTGGATTTCCTGGTTAGTTTTAATATACCGTATGTTACTGATAAGTTGACAGTCACGTGGTACACACATTTATGATAGAAAATAAGCTGAACAAATTTTAAAATTTTTATATTTTAATTATTATTCACTCTGAAATTCCTAAAGGAAAACACATTTATATGTAACAGTCTTTACTATTACCTTCAAGTGATTTAACTGTATTTTGCAGAGTTCAAGTGGACATGGAGAATGGAAATTGGCAAATATTTAGCCTACAGTAAATTAATAGATTCCTGGCCTTTGAGGTTAAAAACCTTAGTTTGAGCTCTGTGCTCAAAACTGAAATTGTTATTTCTTTCTTTACAAGAAAAAGAAACTTCTGCAGTAAATATGTTGTTTTGGTACAACAGCATTTGAGAAATTCAAATAAAGCATGTAAATCAGAAATTTCACTCCTAAGCTTTGAGAAAGAAACTGGGTTTTGGGCATGGACCTAGATCTCTTTATTTATAACCTCTGATCCAAGACTTTCCCCGCTTCAGTTGTTTTTATTTGATAGTGAAGAGTTTCTTTTGAATAATGGCTGGGGCATTCAAAGCTCTGCCTTACCTTGGCCTCTGGTTTAGCAAAGCTCCTGGACTTGTTGATGATGATACAGAAACAGTTGTACACTTCTTCGTCAGCTAGCTTGTCCGCAAAGCACATGAAGTTCTCGTGAAGTTTGGCGATAGATTTCTCGCTATAGGACAGCATGGACAGGCAGAATGACAGGTCACGCCACTGGCGGTCCACCCTAAAATAAAGATGTTGGTTTGTTTGTAGTATACTCAAGGGATAAAAACGAAAAGTGGCATTATTTATAATCTTGCGAACTCATTTATCAAAAACAACAAAAACCTGCAAAGCAACTCTCTAGATTACACTGCAAGTGGTACTGTATTGAATGTTGCATAATGGGATTGCATAATGATGTCTTCCAAGGAAAGTGTGAATTGGGAAAGACTAAAATCAAAGTTTACCCTGTGTTTCTTTATCCCATCGAAATTTTACAGCCACTACAAATTTACACTTAAACGATAAATTTACGCCTTCACCAATGCAGAAGTGTCTAACTATTCAAATTTCAGTCACCTCAGCCAACTAATGTAGATTGAATAAAGTGTGTGCATATCCATGCATTATGAAAATGGTCGACATTGTTTACTATTCAGCCAATAAATTTCTGAAAAACCCTTATGAATAATGAATGAACAAATTCAGCAGGTTAAATTTTAACACTAAACATTCATTACTTCCCAGAAAAGGGAAGGAGTCCATGCCCTTAAATTTGGGTAAGAATAGTACAATAATGTTACAAAATGGGAATGGTAAAAATAATTTGGGGAAAACTTGATTATCAGAGGGGAAAAGACCACTTAAAAAGGGGAAAAAAGGGTGGTGTTCTACTTACCTAGTTGCTCTGTATCTATGACACAGCTTCTCAACCAGACTTTCACAATGCTTGTCCTTCTGAATGAACGAGAACAGGTACCTAAAAAATAAGTCTAAGAGGGTAAACGTCTGATCAGGAACTGCACTGTTCGCTTTTTTATTTGTTAGGTTATTTCTGACCAAAATGCGACCAGTGCAGTTCCTGATCAGACGGCACGGATATGCCGGCTGATCTGGATTTACACTGGTCGCACATGCTTAAAAATGCGTATGTATGGAGGAAAGGGTTTAGGTAAGTAAGGAACTCAAGGGACAAGCACAAAAAGGCAGTCAATGCGAATGTCCGTCGGTCAGCCGGACATGTCCGGTAATTTTGCTTGTTGACCGACGAAAACTTCTGTTATTTTCGGACACAATGTCCGGTACAAAATAACATCTAGCACCGTTTCATTTTTGGAAAATTTACTTTCAGTTTCATGTCAAGTGCTATTTTTAACTGAAATATCATTTTTCTGCACGTTTTTATCCGTGTGTCACTAAATGTAAACCCCAGAACGTGACGTTTCCGGAAATATTCGAAAAGCTTTCGGGTCAAGGTTGCTATAATTCCCATAATTCAATTAGGCGTAGTAAACAATCATGGCGGACAATGTTAGATGAACTGATAAAAATATTTAATCTTTTTGATCTGCCGACGATTTCATTGAAGAATTACGGAAGCAGATAGATTAAGGTTCCGGCTTAAGATGCACATGCGATACGATGTAAAAGCGAAATCATTGAATTATGGCTCAAGGCGATTACGATCTCGGACTTTTGTAGAGGCAAATGAATGAAAAATAAGCACGTATCAAATTATTAATCTCTGCTTTGGTGGTAGTGATAAAACTTTTACCATCATTGAAGGGTTATGAATTAATTTGATTATGTGTTAATTGCAACACTATCATGAAAGTAAATCTGTAGATGACTTTGGCAAATGTGAAAAAGAGGTGTGTTTTATGGCTGTAAGAAGTGGAAGGTAAGAAAATTTTATATAAGACATATTTTTTCAAGCATGGGCATCAACAAATGTACAATATTACTACATTTAACAACCTTTCGGCATTACACAAGGTACTTGGTTACAGTTGTTATTATTTAGAAATCTAAAATATATGAAAATAATATGTTAAAATATCTATTACTTAAAGCTAGATATAGAAAATACATATATTTATAACAAAACTGCAATTTAAATAAATATTTTATGTCGTCACAAAATACAGTCGACAAAATTGCGACAGGCAAAAATTTGTTGCGACAGGTAAAATTTTGGTGTTTACCTGTCGCAATGTCCTGTGAAGGGAAAAAAGTTTTCGCGTAGACTGAAAAGGATCTGTATCATAATAGATAATCAAGGAGGAAGAAGATTTGTGTTAAATCCTTGTCCTGTACTCTCTGTATATCTGTAAGACGGAAACTTTGGATTGTACTCCAGATTTCCTCTGACAGTTATTCTTTGCAGAGTCACGAGAGAAGTTTTCCTGTATAGTTCATAAGCAGGTTAAAACCAGGTCAATTCTTAAAACTAGAAAAACTTCTCCTTGTTCTGATAACCTTACATGTAAGTTGAACCTGCATTAAAAGATGTGAATGCCAATTATAACGGTCCTTTTCCGTCAATAATAGGTTCTTAATGTAAAATGTCGGTAAATGAACAATCTAATTTGTTTCTATATAATTTTGGAAAAATCTGATCAACTTTTAATACTTGATAACGTCTATTTATAGAAATACTTACTTCATGATGGTCCTGAAGTGTTCCTCGTCTATACCAATGTCAGGATCAGATAGACGACTGATCATGTCTGGCATGATGTTGTACACAGCATTACCCTGTAATATAGTTCATCCTTTATGTGCAAAAACAATACAAGTACCATTTAAATATATGGAGGTTATACCAAGAGAAATCCCACAAGGTAATAGTAAATCAGGAGTTTTCATCCTTAAATAACAGAGGCCTCTATAAGGCAACTTCCCAATCCATGATTATAGTATTTTTTCCAAACTCTGGCAGACTCTTCCTGAAATGCTATGCATTAACCCAACAAGAGGGCCCTTAGGGCCCTGGGTCGCTCACCTAGGTACAAAAGTACTCTCAGTTTTACCCCAGAGCCAACATTTAAATAATGCTGGTAAAGGGTCTCTTCACAATACTCAACAGGAAATATCCGAGGCCAGTCATAGTCGCATTAGTTTCAGAGAAAAACGATAATTTATGTAAAATAAGAGAACCCCAGGGCATGGCCAATTTTGGCCCAGGGGACATAATTTGAACAAACTTGGTAGAAATCCACTAGACAATGCTACATACCAAATATCTAAGCTTAAGGCATGTGGTTTCCAGTAAAAAGATTTTTAAAAATTGCCTTTTTTATGAATTGAGAGCCCCCAGGGCGGGGCAAATATTGACCCCAGGGCCAACATTTAAATAATGTTGTTAAAGGGTCTCTACACAATACTCAGCACCAAATATCTAAGATCTAGTCCTATTAGTTTTGGAGAAAAAATGATTTTCATGTTTTTCCTATATATTTATATGTAAACCAAGAGAACCCTAGGGCGTAGCGGATTTTGGCCCAGGGGACATAATGTGAACAAATTTAGTAGACATCCATTAGACAATGCTACTTACCACATATCTAAGCTGTATGCATTGTGGTTTGTGAGAAAAAGATTTTTAAAGATTTCCTTTACAAATCTATGTAAAATGAAGTGGCCCCTGGGGCGGGGCCAATTTTGACCCCAGGGAAATAATTTGAACAATCTTTGTAGAGTTCCACAAGAGGGTGCTAAATACCAAATATCTAAGCTCTAGGCCTTGTGGTTTCAGACAAGAAGATTTTTAAAGTTTTTCCTATATGTCTTTGTAAAATGAAGTGACCCCTGGGGCGGGCCAATTTTGACCCCAGGGAAATAATTTAAACAATCTTTGTAGAGTTCCACTAGAGTGTGCTAAATGCCAAATATCTAAGCTCTAGGCCTTGAGGTTTCAGACAAGAAGATTTTTAAAGTTTTTCCTATATAAATCTATGTAAAATGAAGTGACCCCTGGGGCGGGTGCAATTTTGACCCCAGGGAAATAATTTGAACAATCTTTGTAGAGTTCCACTAGAGGGTGCTAAATGCCAAATATCTAAACTCTAGGCCCTGTGGTTTCAGACAAGAAGATTTTTAAAGTTTTTCCTATATAAGTCTATGTAAAATGAAGTGACCCCTGTGGCGGGGCCAATTTTGACCCCAGGGAAATAATTTGAACAATCTTTGTAGAGTTCCACTAGAGTGTGCTAAATGCCAAATATCTAAGCTCTAGGCCTTGTGGTTTCAGACAAGAAGATTTTTAAAGTTTTTCCTATATAAGTCTATGTAAAATTTAGTGACCCCTGGGGCGGGGCCAATTTTGACCCCAGGGAAATAATTTGAACAATCTTTGTAGAGTTCCACTAGAGGGTGCTAAATGCCAAATATCTAAGCTCTAGGCCTTGTGGTTTCAGACAAGAAGATTTTTAAAGTTTTTCCTATATAAGTCTATGTACAATGAAGTGACCCCTGGGGCGGGGCCAATTTTGATCCCAGGGAAATAATTTGAACAATCTTTGTAGAGTTCCACTAGAGGGTGCTAAATGCCAAATATCTAAGCTCTAGGCCTTGTGGTTTCAGACAAGAAGATTTTTAAAGTTTTTCCTATATAAGTCTATGTTAAATGAAGTGACCCCTGGGGCGGGGCCAACTTTGACCCCAGGGAAATAATTTGAACAATCTTTGTAGAGTTCCACTAGGAGTGCTAAATGCCAAATATCTAAGCTCTAGGCCTTGTGGTTTCAGACAAGAAGATTTTTAAAGTTTTTCCTTTAGGTTGCCATGGCAACCAGAGTTCTGCTTGGAATTCCATTTTTTGAACAATTTTGAAAGGGCATCATCCAAGCATTATTCCTGTGAAGTTTCATCAAAATTGGCCAAGCCGTTTCAGAGAAGAAGTCGATTGAAGAAATTGTTGACGACGCACGACTGACGACGGACATCAGGCGGTCACAAAAGCTCACCTTGTCACTTTGTGACAGGTGAGCTAAAAATGGATCAAAATACTCTGAGGGGAGTTAAAAATTGAAGTCTGAAAAATAAAGTACATGTACTTTCAAATAAGAAATTTATGTTGAAAATACTTATTACTATTCAAATTTACAAACTAGTATCCATCTTTCAATTAATTTTGTTTTCCCAAAATAAACAAATGTTGCCCTTATATCTCCTAATTTGAAAGGCCAGTGCCTCTTTTAAATTCTCTGATAAAATCCCCTGTTGTTGTCTGTCACAGTTTACATGTTTATTTCACAATAACATACAAATTTACCTTCTTGGCCAGTTCATTAAAGAACAGCTTTGCCAGACTGGCAATTCTCTCGTCATGATCTACGATACACATTGCCATTTCACTGATCTGACCTTTGACCTTGATCATGTCATTCAGGATCAGGTGAGTCAACACCTGCATTGTGTTCTTCCTCACGTCGGATGACTCATCTCGCAATCTGAAATTTACGCAAAGTGAAGTGAGGGCTTCTTATCAACAAGAACAGAACATATCTTCAACAATTACATTTTCACACAGGTAAAATCGTTATCACACGTTTGAAATTCTCTTTTTTTAATATATAATTTCTCTAGAAAGGCTAGATATTCAATATTTTGACTTTACTAGGGTTTAATTTTTTGTACTTTTTCTTGCTTAAAACAAAAATTAAAACACCATGAATTATAATGATACCATATTACATACTTCTATACTTGCTACAAATGTAGTGCTAATTACACATACCTTGCATAGAGATGTGGAGTCCATGGCTCAATCAGATTCGGGAACCTAAAACACAGATCACCCATGGCTATAATGGTGTTAGCCCTGATGATAGCACTCGAAGATTTTTCCAACATCGTAAACAGTAGCTGCAGATGTCTGTCGCAGAATTCTGAACTCACCATCATGAATTTGGCAAGAGCCAAGGTGGCGGCAGTCTGAAGCTCATGGTCAGGGTATTTCTGATGGTTGGTGCAAACCGCTTCCAGTACTGGACCAAACACGGCAAGTAGAGTGTTACCTGAAACGTAAAACAACCACAGGTGCTTTTATTTATTAATATCATGACGATTCCTAATAAGTTTTCTGAGATACTGGCAGAGACAAAGTGGACGTTAACCATGAACTCAATAAATATGAAAAGGAATCACTGCAGATCCCAATAAGATGGCAGACTGATCTGGATATGCAATTTGGTTGCCAAGGTGATTATAGGCGTATCCAAGGAGCAAAGTGCCTGTACATGTATACTCTTCGAAGTATTGAAAAGATCACATATTTCGCAATCATTTCAGCATTGCTGTTTTAAACCATTTAACCCTTCCCTCCATATACACATCTTTTATCGCATGTTCAAACAGTGTGGATCGAGATCAGCTGGCACATCAAAGGAGTACATATGGAGAAAAGGGTTAAATCCCCAACCACACAAGCTGGGCCACAATTCCACATTTTACAAACTCAGTACAAACATACCTGTGACAACTTCACATTCACAGATTTTGCGTATGTACTCGCACTCGGCATCCTCTGCCGCAGCGCCAGCCAATCCCATCTCCTCATCGATATCTTCATTGGCTGATTCCTACAGTGTAATAAAAATTTCAACAATCAACTTTTTACCAAAGGAGTAGATTCACGAAGGCTCAAAATTGGCCTAAAATTATCTCAAATTTTCAAATTGCATTTACATCACTGAAAGTGTGCTTTTTATAATCTATAATGGTTGTTTTCTTGAAAAGTTAAAAAATAAAGATGAACCCATAAACCAAAATAAAAAAATAAGTATGTCATATATGTCTGAAATTTGAAAATGTTGGCCAAAATGCAATTTTTTGTTAAATTTTCATCATATTTTGGTGATTTTCATATTGGGCACAGGCTTCGACCAAACTAATTTAAAGAATTTTCTTTGTATAAATGTGTGCTGAATTCATGGTCAAAATTTGATTTTGGTCGAGAAGTGTGCTCTTATCGAAATCCTCTAAAATCTGTCGTGAAAATGGACAAAAATGTGAATTTTTGCACATTTTCCTCATTTTTAGCAATTTTGATGGTCCCTTGTCAAACACCTTTAGCAGTAATCAATATAAAATTTTAAGATATGAAACGTATAACCATTTATGTATTCAATGGCATTAAAATTTAATATATGTAACAAAATTTAAAATTTTACATATTTTTAGGCCAATATTAGGCCTTCGTGAACCTATTCCTTTATCGAATATGGCATGCCACGGGAAAAGGTGTTTTCGGTTATTTTTTTTATTAACATTTTATTTGTTACTATATTTAGAAACAATAATAAAGCACTATTTGCTCATAGTTTATATGACATTTTTAAACTGCCTGTTTAGTTAGTTAAAAAAAAGATTATTGAAAGTTGTATCAAATTGCCAAACAATAAGGAAAAACAATTGTGTAGAAAATCTGTTATCATTAGTGGAAGCAGGTAGTTTAATTTTTGTTAAGAACTAAAACAATTCAATAAATCCTTTGCTGTCAAAAGAAATTACCTTACACTATTTGGGACATAAATCGATTATCAATAGAGCTTTCTTAATAACAAGAGACGGGTGATGCTCCCCGAATGGGTGCTTTGTCACAAACACTGTTAGTTGTATAACTATTAAGGTGAATTTCGAAAACAGTGTAGTGCTATAAAATCAGACAATTTTAAAATCCAACTATATATAACAAAGTTATGGACCGGACATGATTTAGCTTCAAGGTCATGCTGTGCCTTGAGCTTCAAGGAAGAAATGTTATGTTACATTGCCTCAAAATGGTGATCATTTCTGTGAAATAATTTTTAAATCCAACTATAAATGACATGTTATAGACAGGACGCGATTGTGCTTTGACCTTGACCTTCAAGGTAGCGACCCAACTGTTGCACGCTACATGTCGTCTCATTATGGTGATCATTTCTGTGAAATAATTTTAAAATCTGACAAATAAAAAAGTTATGTGCAGGACACGATTTTGCTGCAAGGTCATGCTGTGACCTTGACCTTCAAGATAGCGACCCAAATTTGCGCGTGACACCTCGTCTGAATTTGGTGATCATTTCTATGAAATAGTTTTAAAATCGGACTTCAAATAAAGAAGTTATGGGCCGGACACGATTTTGCTGCAAGGTCATGCTGTGACCTTGACCTTCAATGCGATCCAAATGTTGGGCGGGACACGTCGTCTCAATATGGTGATCATTTCTGTGAAATAGTTTTAAAATCCGACTTCAAATAACAAAGTTATGGGCCGAACACGAATGCAGGACGTACTGACGGACGGATGGACAACCCGGCGACTATATGCTCCCCCGAATTTCTTCGGGGAGCATTATAATGAACCCAACTTTTATTTTTATTATTGGTGGGAAAATATAACATGATTCACTTATTAACGCTGTCAAAAATGGACCCGGAAAAATTTATTATACTGAGTCCTTAGTGTATTACCTTGGTTTTGTTCTGTTTGCTGGCTGGAGTCTGAATCCACTCTTTCTGTTCCTTTATGGCTCGACGACGCTTCATTTCCCCGAACACAGCTACGTCTAAATGTACAAGCTGTCTTAAGGCCACATGGCCGACCAGCGAGAGCAGGCGTGACAACACGCCTGATGCAAATGTGACGCTCTCTACGTCTTCCTTAACTAGTTCTGCAAATATCATACAGTAGATGGTAGATAAGTTTAAGTTGCAAATTAAAAACAAGAGGACAACAGAATGCCATGAAACCAGGTTTTCATCTGAAATTGTGAAAATGAGGCATAACTATGACAAATAGAGTAAAGAGTTATGAAACTTCTCTTGATAATTGCTATTGTGATGTTGTATAACTATATTAAGTTTCAAAGGTCTACCTTGAATCATTACTGAGAAAAAGTGAACTTAAACAAAAAATTTAACCAAATGTTGACGTCCGCCCTACGACATATCCCAATCTCATAACCAGGGTTTTTCAAAGAAAACCTGGTAAACAAAACTGCAAGGACAACATGTACAATATACCGTCTAAAGGGTCTGGCTCTTCCCCTTCAGGTTTGTCCTGGGGCTGATCCTCCGCCTTATGGCTACATTCGGCTGCCAGCTTTTTGATTAAGTCCCCGCAGATCATATCTGGAGCTTCAGCAAGCTTGTAGATCACATTGATTGCTTGTTCCATCAGGGGGATCCAGTAACGGTTCTCAAGGTCAGTGGCAGATTTGAGAAGAATTCTGGTCAGGCTTGTGAACATTTCGTGTGTTTCAGACAAACGGTATGGGTCACTGGCAACACCTCCTTTGGCCTAAAAACACAACAAAGAATACATGATTTAAGTCTTTTTTTAATCCAATAATCTTCCTTTCTTAAATTAAGAACATAACATAGAGGCAATTTATTTTGACAATCTAAGTCGGAGGATATATCCCTGTTTGCCCATTGGAAAAAAGTTTCTTAAATAGAGTAAATTATTAAAGAAATTAATAACAAGAGATATTTGTAAAACATGTATGCCTCGCAAACGCAATAGCATAGTAATCTATTATTTAACTGAAGGTCACTGTGACCTTGACCTTTGACCTGCTGACCTCAAAATCAATATGGGTCATCTAATTGTGATGACTAATCTCAATACATGGGTGCAAGTTGAAAATTGCAAAAAACCTGAAGATTTTGTCCAGGGCAACGCCGAAGGCCCCGGGAAGGTCCTGCATTTTAGCAAATTTCAAGGCCAATTATTGTGTTTTCCCGAGACACAATTGTTCTAAAATAAATATTTTTTTATATATATTCATTTGTCATGCTGAAAATTGACAATTGAGACTGATTATAATGTCAATCAAGCCACTGAATAGACTACATGACATTTACTCTCTTTTCATTACGTAAGGATTCACAAAGCTACAAAACAAAATCTTATGCTTACAAAAAACTGTTGTTTGTTTTTTTCAAAAAAAAAAAAAAAAAATATAACCGTACTTTATTGTCTTGACACAGCACTCAATATGCAGCGCCCAGAATACCGGGCTCTCTAAGCCAGATTTCCCACCTGTCACCGTTTTTGTCGTATTCTGAGAGCCATTCCGAATTCCACTTATTTTTGACATTTTTTTCTAGCGATTTGGTATCACAATCCGATTTTAAGAACTTCATTTTCCTCATGCTTTCAATCAATGGAGGGCGCCATTGCCTGATATTATGCTGATATTACGTTACGACGAATTTGATTCGATGATTTTAGACTGGGTTATCCTATTATAACCCAGTTTCAGCCAATCAAATTTGATATTAGATACACGCGTAATTGCTAAGATAAACATGATTCGGGTCGATATCGTTGTAGTCGTATGACTCGTCTAACCCGTCCCCCCCCACCTCCCGCCCCCAATTTTCTCAACGAATTTACGTGATTTGGAAAAACTGTTATTTCCGGCAAAAAACAGAAAACTTGCATCCATGTCAATACCAAATCTGAGGACTGTATGTCAAATTGTTGTCTAGTTATTGATCGACAAGGTTAGTTATGAATGGACCAACCGACATACATTGTATGCAAAGCAATATACCCCCGCTTCTTGGTAAGGGAGCATAATAAGATATACATGCTGAGTGCTCTGTTAATCCTACTATATATCAACAACCATAATCAATGATCACTCACTGTTTTAGCTGAACCAAGCTTCAGTAGTGCTAAGCAAGTCTCCCTCGCCAGTAACAGATCCGAGTCTGCCCTGGGACCGAGTCCTTCACGAACCAGTACATCAACGTTTGTCTTCACAACTGCCACATCAGCTCTAAAAATAACCATGTTATATACATCATCTTAATTATTTCGCAAAAGTTAAAATTCCCTGTAATTTTCGTTTTAGGAAAACAGTGTAAAATCAAACCATAGCTACATGTAGTTTAAACTAAAAGCCTGTATATTGACAATTATTCTTTACTTGAGATAGGGCTTTAATCTCAAGGGCTACCATAGAAAATCCAAATCAGCCAGCATATTCATGCAGTCTGATAAGGATCTAGATTGTTCTCTTTTAGATTTATTAGGTTATTTCTGACCAACAGGCAGTGTGAACCCAATCAGACAGGAGAGATGTGCTAGCTAATATTGATCTACAGTTGTTGCCCATGTGATACAAGCCAATTTCCATGGAGTGAAGGGTTTAACAAATGGAACTGTTTTATTTTACATTTTCATGGACAGGTGACAGCTAATGCAAAAGTAATTTAATTGATTTTTATACTTTATAACTTTTGTCATGTTTGTAACCATCTTTCATTCAGTAATTTTTGTTAGCTCAACATCTTGGAATCTTCCATCACACAAAAAACAAGCTTACTTAACTCTTTCCTCCATATACATGTCTTTATTACATGGGCGAACAGTGTAGATCCAGATCAGCAGGCACATCAATGTCATCTGATCAGGATCTACAATGTCCTCTTTTAAATTTAAGTTTTTTTCTGACCAAAATGTAAACAGTGCAGATCCCTATTAGATGGCACAGATGTGCTGGCTGATTTGGATCTACACTGTTTGCACATGTGATAAAATGTGATTATATGGAGTATTGGCTTAACTTACCCAGCAGCCATGGCAATGAGTTGCACAGCAGCTCGGCTTTCTGCGGGAGTTGTACCTGGAATCTTCATCGTAAACCTCTCCCATAACATCTGTATAACACTCTGTCCCAACTCTCCCGACTTCATCAACTCAACAATCTGCACATAACAGCAAAGAAGATGTATCCACAAATGAATATAATTTTCAAGGTTTATTTCAAATAATGTTTATACATGTATATCTTTTTGTAAGGAATTGGTTTTTATTGTCTTTACATTTTTTTATAACACTTTACTCAGTGGATATAGTTATATCCATGTGCAACCAGTGTAGTTCCAGACTACATCCTTCAAGACTCATCCGGATCCACACTGATCCCTTTTAGATTTGTCTACTTATGACAAAGAAGCAAAATGTAGATCCAGATCAGTTTGCGCATCTTTGCACTCTGATCTGGATCCACTGTACCCTTTTACATTCATTTAGTTATTTCTGATAAAGAATAACTAAAATCAAAATGCACAGGGCCCAAGATCATAAAACTAAAACAGGAGATCAGTCTCAAATCTCAAGCATCTGATTGGCTGAAATGGCGACTGGTCGCCATTTCAGCCAATCAGATGCTTGAGATTTGAGACTGATCTCCAAAGGTCTATGATCTTGGGCCCTGATGTGTAGTTAATCAGGATCTCCACTGCTTGCATGTGTGATATAAGCCGATACATGGAGTAAATGGTTAGTACATTCAAATTGTTACAACGATATATTTTTCCGAGTTAAAACATTTTTCCGTGAAAACACCATTTTTCATACAACGAGAAGAACTTTTATGCTTTTGTTTTGTATTGATTTTTTATAATCCATTAACTTGGCAGCAGACATTAATGTTATAATTTTTATTTTTATATTTATATCATCTTTGAACTTACCAAACCATCTAGTGAAGTGATGTCACATAGAGTAGCTCCCATAGTGAGAGCGGACAGGTTGTTTACAATTGCTTGAGCCTTGGACCTGAAATAGCAATAAGACAGTCCATTTAAAAAAAACCTGGGCCCAAGATCATAAAACTAAATAAAGAGACCAGTCTCAAATCTCAAGCATCTGTTTAGCTGAAATAGCGACTGGTCGCCTTTCATGAATATGAGATATTTCATTCATATATGACTGATTGTACAGATTTATGATAAATAGGTAAACCCTGTTCTGTCTTACTTAAAAATTCATTTTTTTTTCGTCCAAAAATAGACCTATTAAAAGCTCCAGAATAGCAATGCTTAAATATGCAGGAAACAGTACACCTACCTTGCATTTCCACCTTGTGGGCTCAAATACAATCTTCTATATGCTTGAACCACAGCTTCCTTAATGCCTGCCTCTTTCGACCAAATCAACGGCAACATTCTCCGAATTCCAATCATGGTGGCCGTCAGCCCGAATTCAAAGCCTGTCACAAAGAATTCTATGGCCTCCATCACATCTGTGAGATTCTTGGAGCCGAGGAGTTGTGAGATGACGGGCACAGAGTTCTGTAGCTGTGTGGCAAATGCTAGAGATTCCTGGAATTAAACCACTTTTAAGTCTGTGCAAAGAGGAACCAATAAACCTCCTGTGGCAAAGTGGAACAATGAGACATACTTTAGGCAAAAGAAAATTGTTTCCTAGATTCTCATCCAAATTTTGAGAAAAAAATGCGGCGGGTGGGTGTATTTTATTTTTTATTTATCATTCTCACAGTTTCTAACGACTCTTATGTAGTGCAGAGATATATTAGTGTCTAGCTGACTATGAATTGCTGATTCGCACTTAAATGTTTCACACTGCATTTTCTAACTCTACCGATTTGTACTCGTAATGTAAATTTTGATGTACGCATTTTTTATTCAAAATAAAAAAACATTTGGGCGGAGTGATTTTCAAGTGGCAGGCAAGGATGAGAATCTAGGAATTAATTTTCTCTTGCCTTAGCTAAATTCATTTATTAGAACTGAATGGGCTGAAAAAAACCCTTTACTTCATTCTACATTTATACCATGGGTAACCAGTGAAGATTCAGTTTAGCTGGAAAAACGGCTTGATCAGGATCTACAATCCTTGGCAGAAATAACCTTATAAACCTAAAAGCAAACAGTCAACACAGATGTGATGGCTGATCTGAATTTACACTGTTCACCCATGCAATAAAAGTTCTACTTAATGATGAAAAGGATTAATGGAAAAAAATTAATAACCCTTTGCAAGAATACACTGTTGTAATTACTATTACTTACTTTGAGGTACTGTACAAGTATTTGTTGCTTAGATATTTCACTGACTACAGCAGGATCCTTCTGGCTGTCTGTCTGCATTGCCTCAGCTGTGGTCATGGCATGGGTAGCATGCTTCTTCTCTGTTTGAAAAAACAACAACAAATAGTATTACTTTTATTTCAGCGGGTTTTATTTTCGCATATTTTGCACTAGGGCAATTTGCTCAAAATCAGACCCCATGTAAAGTAAACCATTAACTGTGTGTCTTAATTAAATTAAACAATTGAACAAATTCATGTCCCCATGAATTATTCATTTGCAGGTTTTGTTCCCGCAAAATTCAATGATTCCACGGTATTTTTAACCCATTACTCCGTATTTTAACACATATGCGGCCTGTCTGATCTGGATATAAACTTCACATATTTGAAATAACTTCATGAATCATGAGCTACTAGCTGCTGAATCTGAAAGGTTATTTTTATCATTTTTTAAGGATATCTGGCCAATCGATAGCAATCCCTCAATTTAAGAAATATTGACCTTCAGCTAAAATTGTAGGGGGTCTGTTGGACTTTTTTTTGGCAATTTCAAGAGTCAAAGCGTCATCTACCCGGACAAATGGAACCCTTGAATGAATCTTAAAGCAAACAGTCTAGATCCTGATCAGATGGCAAGAGTGCGCTGGCTGATTGATCTACAATGTTAAGCCAAGCAATAAATGTGTATCACTGTAGCCAACAGTTAAATATAATAGTGTACTGTAACCCGATTAATATTCTCAGGGTACTAATTCTCTTTTATTTCAAAGCAAGATTGATCCACAAAACTAAAACCCAGATGAAATATATATATTGATCCACAAAACTAAAACCCAGATGAAATATATATAATTTCATTTTGAAACTTGACATGAAACCAGGATAATGCCTTTTTACCAAAACAGGTAGGCTCCACTTCAGCCAATCAGATGCTTGAGATTTGCGATTGGTTTTCATTCTCAGTTTTTTAATCTAGGGATCTCATTCCTTAGATTTTAACTTACCTGATGTTAGCAATTAGTTCATTGATTCTTACTAACCTGTTATAAGTACTCTAATTTTTTTAAATTTTAACTTACCCATGAACAGGTTCTTAAGACAAGTCATTGTATCCAGTGGAGTAGATTCTTTCTCCTCTTCTTCTTCATCAGATCCCTCCGCATCATTTTTATCCTGTTTTTCCTGTGCTATTTCAGGGAAAGCTTCTTTGGCTGCGTTCATCAGGATAACAGCATCTTTCAGCTGACTGCTCGTAAGCTGGGTGTAGATTTTCTCAACAATACTGAAATATTAAATAAATTCCCTGAACTTTGTTTTAATGAGATATGAAATTCTGGGTAATGTAAACAATTAACTTTTTAGATGCTCAGTTACATTTTTTCTTAAAAAAAAATCCAAACTGAGTGTTCAATACTGAAATATGAAAAAAATTCCTGTACTCTTTTCAGAATGGTGTACATAATTCTAGGTAATGACAAACAATTAGTTGTTCAATTTATTATAACATAAAAGGAATTCTTAAAAAAAAATCAATACTGCTACCATGTTAAAACAGTGTGTTTACAGTGTGTTTTAAGAATGGATTAGGATCATTTAAATCTGATTAAAAAGAAAGCAAGACTTATGGCAATCATTTGTGAAATCAAAGTAACATACGACTCCATCGAATCATCTTCTCCAATCAGACTCTCCGGTGTACTTCCGCTTTCACTATCTTCCTCGACCTGTTCTACTTCTTTAATTACACGTTTCAAGTCCTTAACCAGTAGCCTCCATTCCTCTTCTGTCTGTTTCTTGAAGTCCTCTGCACAAAGTAAACAAAAGGCTTAGTTTGATGTTGAGGTTTTGTGTAAAGAATCGTCTTTACCCTTTACTGCATGGGATTTGGCTGTTATCCATGGGCCAACAGTGTAGATCCTGAGGTGCTAGCACATCTGTGCCATCTGATCAGGATCTACACCATTTGCTTTTTGATTCATTAGGTTATTTCTAACCAAGAAGCAAGCAGTGTAGATCTTGATCAGATGGCACAGATGTGCTAATGGATAACAGCTATATCCCATATAGTAAATGGTTAAAGCCTCATGCTACAATATATCATCATGATCTGCGTTACAACTGATATTGACTAGTGATGGTAAACAACCTGTAACATTTGCTTAAGTATCCATGTTTTATAGTAGTACTAAAGTTTGGCTGTTTTTTTCCATAAGTCATCAGATTTACATGTATGACATGTAACTGTTATGTTTGTGTCTTCTTAATGCTAATACAAAACTTTACAAAGGTCACACATATATGTAGACCTGCAATAAAAAGGCAAACATCAAACAATAAAAATCATGCTTTTTCACAACATTATTTTCTATCAAAGAATATTGCCATTAATTTTCCCCGAGTAAAAATTAAGTCATTCATGATATAATGTTTCTGTCATAATTCTGCACTCCACCCAGTCCCTGCCCCGAGCATTTGAATTTACCATTAGAATCTTCATGCTCCTCTTCTGGCATCATCTCTTTCAGTTTGTCTACTTCCTTCTGGTAACTGAGCTCCAACTCCTGGGCTGATAACTGGTAAATACAATAGGTTTTGTATTAACAGCTTTAACAGCTTGGGGGGGGGGGGGGGGGGGGTTCTTAGCAAACAAAAACAAAGATTGGAAAACAGATATTGAGTAGTGGCTTTGTTTAAGTGAACCTGTTCAAAGTTCCTTTTTTTCATCTATTTTATTTGAAACACTATTTTATATTATTCAATTATTTGTTATTAATTCATTATTTGACAAAATAACAACACAACTTACTTTGGCAGCAAACGGATTATTCTTCAGTAGAGCTGTGATTAGCTGTATAGCGTACTTCCTGACTGCACTTGACTTGTCTTGAAGTCGACCAATCACCAAACGAAGCAGGTTCTCTTGGTGTGGCAAAGGTAAACACTTGGCATTCACAATTGACAGCCAGATTTGCAGGACCTTGCTTCTAACATAAGCGTGGATGTCATGTATGTGATCCTACGAATAAATAAATTGTAAATATTTAACTCTGTACTCTATGGATATGGCTTTTATCCATGATGTGCAACCATGCTGTCATGTGTAAAAATGTTACCCAACAGGGGTTTTTGGTGGTTGATTTTAACCATTTTCTCAATAAATAAACCTTTATTGCATGGGCAAACAGTGTAGATCCAGATCAGCCGGTACATCTGTGCCATCTGATCAGGATCTGCACTGTTCGCTTTTTTATTTGTAAGGTTATTTCTGACCAAAATGCTACCAGTGCAGATCCTGATCAGACGGCACAGATGTGCCGACTGATCTGGGTCAACATTGGTAGCACATGCGTAAAAATGCGTATATACGGAAGAAAGGGTTAACGCTGATATTCGGTAATGTTCCCAATTGCAAAACATTATATTTTTTTCCAATAGAGAAGAAAAATTTCCAATTGAAGTCAATACAAAAATGTGTAACGAAAAAAAACAGGTGTAACATGTACCAGTATCATTTCATTAATAAAACATTATAGCTTGTTAATCAGTAAATTTTTTATTTATTCAAACAATATTAATACATGTAATAATAAATGAGTGTAAAACTTTTTAATCCCCAGTGATGGAAAAATATTCCCAAAACAACATGAAATTTTCCAATCCAGGAGTATATATGTTATATTCACAAAACAGTGAAAAAAAAGCCCTGTCATAATTTAATTTGAAAATGCTGATAAAGTAAATTTTGTGTAGGGTTAGTAGATTTTGAAATAAAAAAAATTGAGGCCTTACAGAAAGCTGACAAATAATTAGACATTGGACAATAACAAAATTCCTGGAAGGTTTACCTCCAGTTTTTCTAAGAACTGATCTCGGGTGTCCTTCATCTTCTCATCCAGATCATCTTTACTTAGAACCTGTATCAAGATCTCTCCCATCGCTCCCAGAACTCCGTTCCTCATTGCATGTGACTGAAATGATAAATATCCCTCAATATGCCTCCCTTACCTCCATTTGACGACTGATTGTCTGATCTGGATCTACACTGGTCCCACGTGTAAAAATGTGTATATATGGAGGAAAGGGTTAATTACATACCAGTTGTTTAAGTTTTTTGTTAAAATAAATTTTGCTTCAAATTTCTTTAGGCTGAGGGAGAACACTGTTTAAAAACCTACCTACTAAAAGCCACCTATTCTAGTGATTTTTCTATTTCTTTGTCCAAAATATTTTCCATTTCTGTTGTGTGTTTTTTTGTGTGTTTTTTTTTGTAATTTTGTGGACAAAACTTTGTTCAACATCTACTGTCAACATAACAGCGACAGAATAAACATTCAGTAATATATGGATATGTCATTTGCAAAGAAATAATCCAGACAAAAAGGATTATTTGCACACAAAAAATAATTATAAACTTAAATGTAGCATACCTAAAAAATTTAGGGATGTTACCCTAAACAAGAAATATTGAGAACCATGGCAATTCTTGCTCTTCAGAGGTAAATCAATAATTTTCTCCAAAAAAACTACTAATCCCAATTTTGCATCAAGACAAAAACAATATTTGTCACCATACCTCTCCATCCAGATGACACAGCAGAAGACTGATGTTTGGGAGAACTGCTGCGGGACATTTTTCTGTCATCTCTACAAGGAAAGCTGAATACGCTCTGGTTCCAGACGTATCTCGAGACAGATCAGAGCCATCCATTCTACCTATTTCTCTGTAAAAATAATATACATTGGGAATAACTAGAATGACAAGAAACACAAAAATATTCATTGGGTATTACTAGAACGACAAGAAAAACATAATAATATCTATTGGGTATTACTAGAAAGACAACAAACACAAAGAGGATATTTGTTTTTACCAGTGTAAGATTGAAATATATTTCACCGAGTCAGTTTCGGAATTCGTATTTTCAAGAGTGGCAAAGCCACGAGTAAAAATACATAATTCTGGTGGTAACGGGTGTTAAGTGTATAATGTTATGTGGAATAAAGTCAATTTTTTTGTCGAATTTGTTGGCAAATGACTGTAACGTACAGTTAAATAAAAATATAATATGGAAGTGTAATCTTATCAAATAGAACTTATGTCATGCACTTACGATAGAAAGTTACATGTAACGCTTTATTTCAATCTGGTGCATACTGAAATACATGTAGCTGGCCAGGGATTTGCAAGATGCTAATTAAACTACATACCTGATCAGTTCCGAGACGATACTTTTGTAGCCATACTCTTCCACACAAACACTGACGGCACTTGAGAGAGGTCCAACAAGGTGTTCAAAGTGCTGCAGCAGCTGAATTATCTTCAAGCTTGCACCTTTACAAATAAAGAATTGACCATGTAATTACATAACTACTTTGGTATCATTTAATTCAGAGGAACAAATTTCCACGTAAAAAAGGAAAATCACATTTCCCACATCCATGAATTTGTGCAAAAATACTATTCTATTAAAATACATTAAAACATATGTTTGCAGATATTTTTCTATTAACCCTTTATTCCATATATGTGTGTTTTATAGCAAGAGCAAAAAGTGTACATCCAGATCAGCCACACATATGTTCTGTCTGATCAGGATCTACATGTATATTGTTTGCCTCTTGGTCGGTGAATAATGAATCAGAAACCAAACAGTATCAATCCTGATCAGACGGCACAGATATGCTGGCTGATCTAGATCTACATGGGTTGTTTATGGGATGAGAGCTTTATTTTATAGAGTAAGGAGTTAAGAAACTTTATAACAGTTTTATTTCACTGGGGTTTAATTTCACACAATTGTCCTAGCATGAAATATATGAAAATAAAACAAGTGCCAAACATATAATACCTGATCAAGTTTAATGGGTTAAATAATTTATAATTTTAAGAAGTTCAACAAAACTTACTCAAGCCATGGTTGTATCGTTTCACCATAACACCAAGGATATGGCAGATGGCGTCTCTCAGGTCTTTGTTTACAGCATGGGTGATCTCAGGGTTCTCAAGGAGCTTGTAACAACAGTTTGTCACTAGACTGAAACACAAAACATCCCATCATTAACAAATAGTCACTAGAAAGTAGTATTGGGATATCAGTTGGAACCGGTTGCCACTTTTGTGCCCAAGGTTATAAAACTGAGCATGGAAACCAGTCTGAAATCTCAAGCATCTGATTGGCTGAAATGGCGACCAGCCGCCATTTCAGCCAATCAGATGCTTGAGATTTCAGACTGGTTTCCATGCTCAGTTTTATAACCTTCAGCCCAGATGTGATTTCACTGATTATAATGGGTTTATAAATCTAATCATTGTTGTTTTTTATAAATGGATTTATGATCAGTACCTTACAAAATACCTTTTGCTATTGTGTGCTTGTTACAACTTTCTGAGCATTGAGTTATTCTTCCTGAGAATAAGCCAACAGAAAGACACATTGTTTTCATAAATTTGTTATATGAGTAAGCACGTATGTTTGACCACAAGTTGCTGCACAACAGGCATGACATCATTGTTTTAAAAGTCATTCAAAAGCTGTGCTATCACAAATTCTTCTCAAAATTTCGATAAAAATTGCGAATATTAACCCTTTCCTCCACAGACACACCTATGGCATGGGCGAACAGTGTAGATCCAGATCAGCCGGCACATCTGTGCCATTTGATCAGGAACTGCACTCTTCGCTTTTCCATTTGTCAGGTTATTTCTGACCAAAGTGGGACCAGTGCAGATCCTGATCAGACAGCTGATCTGGATCTACCATGTTCGCACATGCGTAAAAATGTGTATATATGGAGGAAAGGGTTAAGGACTATAACTGAAAGAACTGAATCGATTATTTACAATGTTCATCACGATGCAAAAACAACCATGATCCCTAATAATTTTACACTTTTCCGATATTACAAATAATGTTCATATCCCAATTAATAAAAATCAGTCTGATCCTTAAAACTACTCCTTGCACATTTTTTCATAAATTAGTTATTATAACAAGTATACAGATCCAAGCTGAGCACATACTTACCTGACAAATTCATCGTCTACGACCGGTGGGTCCCAGAGTCTTTGGATGTTTAATTGTACAAGATTAAGAAGACTCTTCACACCAGTTTCACGCTCCCTCGGCCAATCAATGGTCATACTGGATGCTTTCTTCTTCTTACCCTTCCCCTGTAACATGTATTTTATTTTATGCTTTCTAGAGAATTATTGAATTGTCTCTGGAAATAAGTGTTCTGTTGACCAATTTGGGGTCAAATATTGTCCCATTCCTAATGCTAAAGCTAATATTTTTTTACAACATGAAGCTATAATTCCCTTTTTCTCTGTTATGAAAAAATCCAACAAATCTTACAGACACAAAGTATTTTTGTGAGGAATATGCTTATACAAAAGACAAGTGTTAACAAATTTATATATCTGCATTTTAAAGCTTATTTTTTTAATTGTATGTAAGATTTAGGATTTGCCTTATTAAGTAAAACACAAGACATTTTTTCCAGTCTAAAAGCCACAGCCCTGTATGATTTCCAGTGAATTATTTAAAAAAAAATTCCAATAAATAAACATGTATTCCACTGCTTTTTTAAACCTTTTAGTCCATATATATATATATATATGTTTTATTTCATTCACTAATCACCTTAATAGCCTGATTTGTGCCCGGCTTGGTTTCATCTGACTCCAACATTTCCATATACTGGCACATGAGGTAACATGTCATTTTTACGAGGTTCATATTGGTTTTCCTGATGGTTGGGTCGAGCTCCTCTTCCAACACGGTGGCAAGCTTTGTTGACAACTGTATAGCAACTGCAAGA